>MU855655.1:0-33845 GCA_033296695.1 Staphylotrichum tortipilum
TTCCCTCCCCTCCCCTTCCCTCCCCCCCTCACCCCACATTTCGACACGACGTGGCTGTGCTACTACTTAAAAACACAGACAATCCTTCCAGATCAACAAGTGTCAATGTTACCCCGCCAAGAAACAAGAACCAAACTCAACACCAGTGGAGTCAAGCCCTTGATTCGGCAGCCAGGCCATGCATAAACAGGGATGTGCCGTCCAGCAGCAAGGGATGGCGGCTCCATATCAACGCTGTCGATGCCAGTGAACAGCAGGGTCTGAGAGGGGACCTGGGCGGGATGCACTTCAGGGATGGTGCTTCCCTCTAGCGAGGGACCACCAGTGAGTGGGTGAGTGACGTACGAGGCGCAGGCTGGTTTGTTGATCCCAAGTTTCAGGCCACGCGTTACACGGGGCTAGTTACCCGGGTGCCGCCGGAGATACTGTGTACTCGGTACAGAGTAGGAAAAGACAAACGTTTGTGTTCGCTCGCATGCTGCTTGGGTTCATCGGCTAGGGAGTACTGCTTGCAGGCTTGCGTGTTGCTCGGGGGCGCAGGCAATAGCCAAGCATTGAGCCAACTGCTAGGGCCATGTTCCTCCTGCAGGATTGATTAGGGGCGAAGACCAACAACACGGTCCAGACCTGCCCACTCCCAGCAACCACCAACTGACCGCCGGCGCAGAAGGTCCCCGAGCTGTGCCGTGGTGATGCGCGACACGTGCCGGGTTTTGACAGCAGAATACGGGCCTCGTACGACATACGGCCTCGTACGGTCGGCCATCTCTCACACAAGGCCCGGGCAGTGGCGACGTAATACCAGGGGCCAGAAAGCCCGCTAGCACACTCGTACCAGATGACGCTGGTTCCCACGGCCGTAGAGGGGGTCTGGCCATCTCATCCATTTGATGTTGGTGGTGTGCCTAGACGTCTCGAGGAGCCCCTGGTGGTGCTTCAGGAGGGCCAGTGGCGCAAAAACTGCGTGTTGGCTACGAGCCGGCATCTCAAAAGTAGTTGGCCAAGTCAATGTGGCCGTCTGTCTCGAGCAGCGGGAAGAGATTCAGGGCTCCAAAGGTTTGCTCGGCGTCGTCCTCGAGCGGGCCACCCAGGAGGGAGAAATCGGGTGTTCTGGGCAGGGAATCAGCTAATCCAAAGAAGGTCGATTCGAAGTCGAAGCAGAGCCGCGGCTCTTGGCCGTCAGCATGTCGCGAGCGAGCTTTATCCGACCCATCGGCACCTTTCCGAGGACTATCGCTCTGCCAGTTTGCTGAGAGTGACTGGCTGCGGTCATCATTATTGCGCGACACACGAGGGAGGAGGCCAAAGAGCTGGGACGAGCTCTCGGTTCTGCGCTGCCGCTCCTGTATCTCCCTCCTCTCAAGATCCTGCAGGGCGGTGGCGAGAAGGGACTTGGCAATGAGCGAATACTGGACCGCGTGGGCATCGGATAGGGCAAAATACTCGAGGGCAGCAATGGAAGCGCGGCAGTGCTTCTCGATGATGCGGCCAAAGCCGCCCAGCAGGCCAACGCCCAGCACGAGGGATGAAGCAAACAGCCATGAGCTAGCGAAGGGGTAAGTGGCTGGAGAGAGAACGGGGCGGGAGACATACACGATCACGGGTGCTCGCCTGGTCATTAAACCTCGCCCGATGAGATCCTGGACCGGCTCCACCATCAGGATTGCGGCATCAATGCAAGCATCGGCAAGCTTCGACTTGCCCGTCATGGCGGCGCCGGCAAAGGCGGGCCCATCCGACAGCCTCCGGTGCAACTCGACCATGAGGAAAGGACGGGACACGAGGATGACGGAGTAGTAGTACGACGAGAGGATCTGGCAGGCACCGTTGGCCATGCCGGGCTGATGCTCCGAAGAGGCTCCATCAATGGCCTCCTTGAGGCGGTGGAGCCACCGGGTCGACCACTCGCGGAGCTCGCGCGAGATGCCCTCAGTCAGCCGCGGCGAGATCTTGCGGCGCGAGTAGACATCCATGACGATGGCCTCGGTGACCTGGAAGATCTGGGCGGATGCGTTGAGGAGGTCAAACGTCTCCTGCCCGGACTCGTCCTGGGCCCTGTACGGCACGGTGCAGTCGACGTCCGAGGTGGCGGGCGGGCGGCCCATCGAGGTACTCAGAAACAGGTCCAGCACTCTGAGACTCTTCCACAGCCGGTCTCGCTGCCGGTGGACATCGGGGCTGAACCTGGCATTGACGGCGGTGCGGTGGATGCCGATGGAATAGGCGGCGCGAGCCGCGATGCCAAAGAAGAGGAAGGCGGCGTTGATCTGGCAGGCACCAAGCGAATAGAAGGTGATGAGGATGAAGACCTGGACGCTCGCGACGCCCAGGTTGCCGCTGAGGCTCGCGAAGGCGAGGTTCCGGGCGTGGTCAAAGTACATCTGGGCTGTGTTTTCGTCTGACTTTTGGCAGCCGATGGCGAGGACGAGGTAGTTGACAGCCGAACAAACGTCGACGCCGGCGGCGGCGGTCTTGGGCTCTGCGTGAGCATGCTCGGCTGCCCAGGCGGCAATGTCACTGGGAAGGCGGGCGTTGTCGAACAGGTCGATCAGACCGGCAGTCACGTCGATATAAGCGGCCACGGCAGGGCCGGTGGGCCCCTTGACGGGGGGTGGCTCGGCGCCATAGCCGGCCGAGGTGCAGGGGCGCGAGTAGACATTCTCGAGGGCCGAGTAGCCGCCGGCCTCAGGGGCAAAGGCGTGGGCGTCGACCCTGGCCGTGACCAGGCGGCGGACGGACTGGAAGAAGGAGAGGGGAGCGCAGTCGCCGATGAAGACGAGCTTCCCCTGGGCGTCGCAGAGGAGACGGGCCTCGCGGGGGACCTCAGTCTCCTCGTGCTCCTCGAGGGCGGCAAAGACAGGGTGCCCGGGGTGGCAGTCCTGAACAACTGAGAGGGCCGTGGGGGGAGGTTGAGGTTGGGGTTGAGACGACGGGGCTGGCGTGGGTGTCGGGCCAAGAGATGAGGAGGAAGGCGTGGGGTTCGGGGGGACATGGTGTCTCGACGGAGCTGTGCGAGGTGTGTGTGCCGAGGGTGCCGACAAGGACGGGGAGGCATTGTCGACGACGATGATGGACGTGTCGTCGGCGTCGTGGCGGGGCCTCGGGCGGCGCCTGGGAGCCGTGTAACGGCAGTGGTCTGGCTCGCGGCGGCGGGTGCAGTATCCGCACGGCTGCGCGCCGCTGCAGCGGATCTTGCGCAGCTTGCACAGATCGCAGGCATTGGCCACGCGTGTTCGGGTTGACCGCGTCTCCATGGCCGTGGGACGGAGGAGAGGAGAGACGAGACTCTTTTTGGAGAGAAAAAAGAAAATGAAATAAAAAAGGAACCAGAATTGGGACAAGAAGAGAGCACAGAGAGGAAAGGAGGTCTCCTTGGCCCCGCTTTGATGGCCGAGAGCCGAAGCAACCCCAATTGGGAAAGTACAAGCAAGCAAGCTTGATCAAGTGACGTTATCCCCCAATCGTTCCTGCCGCCGAAAGCCGCCCACAGCCGGGGATTGTTTGGGATTTGTGCATGGAAAGGCACAACTCGGCTTCAACTCTCACTGTTCACTCCCGCAGAGCAACTTCCCAGGCCGTCATCGAGTCACACCACATATTAGTACAGAGTTTATTGACATTGGCCTGCCCAAGTCCTCCCCACCCGAACAAACTGGGGTGAGTCGCGATTCAAACAGCCAGAGGATCATCCGACAGGTTGATGTTTGAGGCATCATGTTGCTCTGCTCCAAGTTCGGTCCGATGCTCCCACTCGTGAGGGGGACAGCAGAGCAGACCAGCCCCGATGCTCAACAATAGTGTACACGACTTACAGGGCGCAGCCTGGGTCAACAGATCCGGGGAAGAAGGACGTGGAGGGTCTAGCTGCCTCCGATCCCGTCTCCCCCTGCCACCCGGCCATCACCCAACAAACAGACAGAAAAGACAACAAGACTCCAAACCAAAAGATTATTCCTCAGTTCCGAGAGCGACGAGGGTTTCGAGAAAGGACAAACCATTTCCACCCCCATCCCTGTCCGCTGACATGGAACCAGGCATCTCCCCTAACTTGAACCATCCAAACAGACCTCAAGAACATAATCCACACAGGACAACCCCCCCAATCCTACGAATGTGAACTCACCCCCTCAACCCAACGTCTTGAACAAATCCCCCGCATACTGCACCACCAGCCCCGCATACCTCGCCACCTCCTCCACGCTCCCCGCCCTGTCCATATCCCCACTGTAAATCCTCAGACACTGCTCCAGCGTCTTGCGCGACTGCAGCATACTCCTGCTCAGTCTCTCCCTGACCTCCTTATCCTTCACCGCCGACGCCGTCGAACCCCGCGGGGTGCCGAGGACCGCCCCGTTTCCGTGATTAGTGACCTCGGCGTCGGTGCTGTCCTCCTGGTTGTGGTTGTGCACAGCAGCGGTAGAGTCCTGCACGGCGCCCGCCAGCGCCAGCACGTCCCGCGAGACCTTGACCAGCGCGTTGAAGAGCATTTCGTGCCGGGCCGCCGCGCGGAGGGTGTCGCGCGCGAGGCGGTCGTGCAGGCGCGCGATGTCGGTGCGGAGGTGGGAGAGGTCGCTGCGGAGGGCTTCGTTGTCGTTTCCGTTGGTGGTGGTGTTGAGGGGGGCGGTGCCAGTCGTGATTTTGGTGGTGGGGGTGTCGGCGAGCGCGGCAGAGATCGCCTTGAGGTGCTTGTTGATCGCCTTGAGGGTCTTTGTGCCCGCCGGCGCGCGCAGGAGGGAGGCCGGGAGGGGGGAGGGGATGGGAGTGTCGATGGTGGAGGGGGTTTCGCCACGGGTGGGCGTGCGCTTGGGTTCCTTGGGGCTCTTATTGGTCTTGGATTCCTTGGGTCCCTTGGTCTTGGACGCATTGGGGCTCTTGGTATCCTTCATCTTCTCTGCCGTCTTGGTCTTTGCGGCCTCCTTGGCCTTCTCATCGCCATTCATCTTCTTAGCCTTCTCAACCTCCTTGCCCTTGCTGTCCTTCTCAGCCTCCTTGGCGGCGTTGACCTTGGCCAGTGGCGAAAACTCGATGGGCTGCGGGTTGGGGAACTCCTTGAACGTCGTCTCCTTCCGCGGAGCATCGTCGCTCATGGGCGTGAGCTCCCTCGGCTGGCGAGCCGGTGTCGGTTTCGGGGCAGACGGGCCCGCGACAGCGGGAGCCTTGTCCTTGACAGCAGTGCTAAACATGGGCATTCCATTCAGGGGATCGCGGTCCGCCCTGGTCTTGCGGGTGTTGGCGGCGATCCTGGGGCTGATGGTGGCCTTGGGGAGGTTGATGGCGGTCTTGGGGCCGGCCTGCGTCTTGGGGAGGTTGACGGCGATCTTTGGGCTAGCCTGGGTCTTGGTGTTGACGCCGGGCGGGTTGGCGTCTTTCATGATGGCGTCCTCCTCAAAGCCGGGCTTGTGCTTGGTCGGCAGCTCGTTCTTCGGGCCATCGTTCTTGGTGCCGATCTTGGCGTCGGCCTGAGACTCTTTCTTGAGAGCCTTCTTGAGCGCCTTGATCTCGCGCTTGCGCTCTTTCTCAGCGCTGCGTCCGCCGTCTCCAGTCGAAGTCTTGGGCTTGTTCTCATCTTTGGACTTCTCAGCGGACTGGGCAGCCGGCGTCGCGGGGGATGAATGGGGGGCCTTGCTCAAGATGCCCTGCTTGCTGGCTTCCTCCTTCAGAGGGAATGAGTTGAGAAGCTTGCTAAAATTGCCCTTCTCGGAGGTGGGCTGCTCATGCTTGAGCCGAGGGGTCAAAGGCGGCCTGGAGGAGCTCCGCTTGCGATGAGCGGGACTGGTCGGAGGCAAGTAGCCGCTGAAGTCGACCCAGTCCATCTGCTCTACGTAGCGGTTGGCATCGTTCTCGACTTTCACCGTCGCTTTTTCGTCCTTCTTGTTGGGCCTGGCGCGCTTAGCGCGTTTCGTAGTCGGCGACTCGTGTAGGTCGGCGGAGAGCTCGCGCTTGGTCGATCCGACCTTGGTCGCAGGGTTTAGTAGGTTGGAATCCATGGCTGTCTTGGGGTCGAGATGGATTTATCTGTGGTGAAATAAATGTTAGATATTGGTTGGGTCACAACCGACAGGAATCGGGCCAGTGGTTGTAGCCAAGCTGAAAGCATTCAGACTCACCTGGTAGTAAAGCTCAAAATGAAAGTCGGGATGAAGTGCGATTGGCAGTGAAATGGTGGTTGAAGGGAAATCAAAATCGAGAGCCTCGCGTTGTCACAAAGCGGTGGCTGACAAGGCAGGACGTGGTGGTCGGATGGAAAGGTAGAAGAAAGAGGGGAGGAGTAAACAAATTCAAGCAACCATGGTCTTTGGAGAGGAAGTTGAGTGTGTCCAGCGGCAAGTTGGGAACCACGGCAGGAAGGAGGCTTTGTTTTGGTTGTGTAGGGGGTAAGGGGATAATGGAGAGGGGGGAATGTAAACAAGGTCGAGTTACAGCCTGAAGGACTGGAAGGAACGGATTCACCAGCAAGCTGCAGGGTCAAAGAGTGAGAATGGCGGTTGAGAGTGAAAGTACCTAAAGCAGCTGCTATCAGCTTCTGTTTACATGCTACAGATACAATCGGGGAGACAATTTATGACAGCCTGTTCTTATGGTAGATGGGTTGTGCTCTTCACTCTCAAGACAGTGCAGCTCAGCTCGCTTTCACCCTCTGCCAGGAAACAATGGATAGCCAATAGCAGTGATATTGAGGTGCTGTTGCTAGAGAGTGGTTCTTTCAAGTTGTGCTCAGTCTGACACTGAAGCTCTTGATGAAGCCCTTGGCAAGAAACATGGCCAAGGACGGGCTGCTGGATGCATCCCTGAAGCCGCGATAACAGAGTCGTCTTTGAGTTCTACAACGCAGGTTCAACTCCTGTAGATGCCTCAAGGATGGCAAGGGCAACTAGAGTGTTTGAGGAAACAGCTTGCGATCTGTGATGGCTCTGCAACCATGCATGCACCCGAGTGCCAGCCAGTTCTCTGGTGGACTGTTCGAGGTTTGCATTCGGGGTGTTGGAGCGTGTCTTCATGGCGTTACTTGGAGGCAGGGCCCAGGCAGGGGAGGGTTCTACAACTAGATCACAGTGCTGGATCGACGCCAGGCTGCATCGACAGGGTCTTGTTGCAGTCTCTCCCGCTGCTGTGCCTCGTGGCTCAGCGTTGGGGGACCCTGGGGGGGGCGAGGGTGAAACATGTGCCCGTTTCGGCCCGCCTCTTTGTCCCAGAAGGCTTGTTTCTCTGCCAAGGCCTGGCCCACCAAGAGTCGATGGTTTCCGGGCTGGCGACACGTCAATACGAGCAGCGCTAATGCGGATTGGGGATGCGCCTGGATTTCTGGCGCTCCTGGGGACAACGAGGGTCAGCCAGCGCCAACCAAGGCCCTGGGCCACTGGCTCAATTCGACGCACCCCGCCCAAGCACAGCCCCGGCTGCGTCGGCATCCCTGGGTCGACTGGGGTCAGGCGCGCGCCTGGACAGAAAAAGGGGGAAAGTGGGCCACTAAAACAAAGAAAGTGCCAGCAAAGACCCAATGCAACGCTGCATTTTCTGTATACCACCATCCCAAGCCCGCTGCTGGATCCCGCAGGCCCCTGGCGCCCAGAAGCGGGTCTTACGTCAGTTGAACTAACGTTAGCAGCGACAAAAGAACGAGAGACCAAAATGAAGGCCGCCCTCCTGTGCTCCGCCCGCCCTGGGCGACATCTGATGAGCCCGACCCTATGAGCCTCTGACAGTCATTCCCCGGTGTCCGCCCGCTCGGATCGAGCCACTTTCGGGTTGCGAGTGTGTGAGCGAGTGTGCGTGTGTGTGTGTTGTCGTACTCGGTGCTCCGTATTCGTGCCACGCCCGACAACAAGCCACACACCCGACTAACTGGACGACCGACTCGACTGGCTGGTTGACTGCCACTCGTTTGCCTGTTCCGCCATTCGTTTCCTGACGCTCCCCCATCCCTCAACGACGAATAGCTGCCAACGACGGCGACGACGACACGGCGCCGGAATATCCGACGACAAAGACGAGGCCGCGTCCCAACCCACACCCAGACCCCGACCTCGACCTTGAGCCGACCGACAACCCAACCGTCTCTCGTTTCCCGCCCACCGTCCCAACCAACCAATGCTATCCGGCCCGCGCGCTGCAGATAAATACACAGCATGAGATGGACCATGGCGCCCACTGCTAAGGCGCTGCTGTGCTCCCTGCTGCTTGTGGGGAGCCGCGCGCCTGCCCAGGTGCACGCCGCCAAGCTCGAGGTCAACCTCGACTCGAAGGGTGAGCAGCACCCGCATCGTCGTTGACATGACGCTCCGGGTTTCTTCGAGGTGCTGACCTGAGTGCCTCCCTTCCCCAGACTCTATCAAGGCCGCCGCCAAGCTTGTCGCCGCCAACCTGATGGCCGCCTACCACGGCGACGAGCCCGGCCAGACCCCCGGCATCCTGCCCGGCCCGCCCCCGAACGGGCCCTACTACTGGTGGCAGGCCGGCGCCATGTGGGGGACCCTCGTCGACTACTGGTACTACACGGGCGACGACACGTACAACGCCGAGGCCCTGCGGTCCATGGTCTTTCAGGCCGAGGCCCCCGTCAACTCCTACATGCCTCGCAACTGGACTGCGTCCCTGGGCAACGACGACCAAGGGTTCTGGGGCATGGCCGCGCTTCTCGCCGCAGAGACCAACTTTGAGAACCCGGCCGCCAGCCAGCCCCAGTGGCTCGCCCTCGCCCAGGCCGTCTTCAACACCCAGTTCCCCCGGTGGGAGATGGCCGACTGCAACGGCGGCCTGCGCTGGCAGATCCCCACCATCAACGGCGGCTACGACTACAAGAACACCATCGCCAACGCCGTCTTCCTCAACATCGCCGCCCGCCTCGCCCGCTACACCCACAACGACACGTACGCCCAGTGGGCCGACCGCACCTACGACTGGCTCGCCGGCGTCGGCTACATTACCGAGGAGTTTAATGTGCTGGACGGCGGCCATGTCCAGCACAACTGCACCGACCTGAACCCAGTGCAGTTCTCGGCCAACGCCGCCCTGCTGATGCAGGGCGTGGCCATCATGTTTAATTATGTAGGCTTCCCCCCCTTTCCCCCCTTTTCCTCTCCCACGACTGACCACTTAATCCCCGGCAGACCAATGGCGAAGAAAAATGGCGCGCCCGCACCGCCGGTCTCCTCAACCGCACCCTCGACCACTTCTTCCCCGACGGCATCATGGTCGAGCGCGCCTGCGAGCTGGCCGACCGTGTCCAGTGCAACGTCGACCAGCACTCCTTCAAGGGGTATATGCACCGCTCGCTGGCCGTCACCTCGGTCGTCGCCCCCTTCACGCGCGCCACCATCCTCCGCTATCTGCGCAGCTCCACCGCGGGGGCGGTGTCGTCGTGCCTGTCGGACGGGACCTGTGGTTTTAGGTGGACCACGGGGGACTATGACGGGGATGTCGCGCATGGTCCGGCGGGCCAGCAGATGAGTGTGCTCGCCGCGCTGTCGACGCTGTTGACGGACCAGGAGAACGTGCTCAAGGGCCCGCTGACGAACCAGACGGGCGGGACGAGCCAGGGGGATCCGAATGCGGGCCAGAAGTTTCAGGGGTTGGCGCCGCCCAAGGAGGTTACGGCGGGGGATAAGGCCGGGGCCGCGATTGTCACGGTCGTGTTGTTGGTGTCGTTTGTCGGGTCGGTGCTGTGGATGGGGATGGGGGTTTCGGAGAGGTCGTAGGGGGTATTTGGACAGGGGAGAAGGGGGGGGTGTAAGAAAGAAGGATATGGGTGGAAGAAAGTGCAGTGAAGGAGAAGAGTTGGACAGGGAGGAGGGAGGATTTGGGATTCCACTTTTTTTATATCTAATGTCTTGTCTTGCCTCTCACTTTCCAGGGTGGCGTTTGGGATTTATATATGCCGTTCCTTTTTTCTTATCTCTCACCGCCCCTGTCTGATATGCGGCTGTAATCACTGTAACCATGTGGCTGGGTACCGAGCAGCGTAGCATTTGTGTCCGTCTTGCGGAAATGGATCGTGGGTATATTTCCGAGTTGTTGGTTTTAGACGTCCCGCTTGCGTGCCGTCTCATGCATCGTAGTTGGGGGCCGGTAATTTGGCAAGCTGACCTTGATGGGGCCATACCCATATTGGAGGCAATACCGTGGATGGGATATTGAAGGATCGAGTGCAGACGGGATGGATCGGTCATATTCGAGGTGGGAAGCCTGATTGCTGTTTGACCCAGTTTTGATGGCAAGTGCTGGGTGAGGTGTTGGGATGTTGGGGGCCAAAGAGCGGAGTCACATGCATGATGCAGTATGATATAGTCATGCCGGCTGCAGGCGTTTGAAATCGGGAGGGTCGTTTCCATTTTATTGACCCTCTATGGATTGTCACGGCGGGGGCAGTTGAGATGGCTTCAAGTTTGGGTGGACATCTCCGAGTCTTCTTCGAGGTTCAAGCCGCTACGAGTCCCCCCAGTCAGTCATGGGAACCCCATATTTGCAGCATCGGATCAGTGAAAGTTCATCGAATTCATGTAAACTGCAGCCCGGGTAGGAGACAGGGCAAGGTCGCCCGAGCCTGGCAAGTATGAGCGAAGCAAAGAAGCAATCCACGATACCTGCGAGCAGTCCTCTCATAGTGGCATCCACAACCTTATCATAGCCGAAGGAAGGAAGGAAATATCTGCCGGTAATCCTCCCATCGCAGTCAGTGGCATCCTCATGGCCAAAACAAAGAAACAATCGATGATGCCTTTAGGTAGCCCCCGCCGTAGCATCCACAACCTCGTCAAAGCTGAGGCGAAGCAGCCAACATCGGCTGGTGGCCCTCTTGTTGAAGCATCCGCAGCGATGTAAGATAGAAATTCATGATCTGCTGGCCGTCCTTCATCGCAGTATCCCCCCACCCTCATCATAACCGAAGCGCCGGGAAGCGGTGAGCATCTGCTAGTTCCCGCCCCGTTGAAGCATCTGTGGCCTCATCATGGTCGAAGGAAAGAAGCGGCCTTGCCATGGCCGAAGGAATAGAATCAATCCACGATCCATCCCGTCACAATCCGTGGCCTCATCATCGTGGCTGAAGAAAAGATGTGGCCTCATATGGCCGAAGAAACGATGAAGCCTCATCATGGCCGAAGGAAAGGAAAAGACATGGCCGCATGACGGTTGAAGAGAAGGACGAAAAGGAGAAATTCATGGTGCCTTCCAGGCAACCCACCCACCGCAGCATCCGCCACCCCATCATAGCCGAATGAAATAGCGAACATCTGCTGGCAGTCCTCCCGTTGAAGCATCCGTGGCCTTGTCATAGACGAAGAAAAATTGCAAAGCCTGTTACCTTCCCGGTGTGAGAAGCGTCGTGGCCTTTTCATGAACGAAGAAAAACTGTAATACCTGTCGATATTCGCAGTGTGAGAAGCGGTGGTGGCATCATAAGAGCAAAACTCAAAAGAAAACTGCAGTGTTGAAACCACCTGTTGAAACCACTTGAACTCCCCATCCTCAAACCCAATACCGAAACCCAACATCTTCAGGTTGTGAATCAATCCCCAGTTCTCAACGGGTCAGGCGGATCCAGGAACAAACCCCATATCAGCGCTGGGGCGGATAGTAGTAACCACCTCCCTGCCCACCCTGATTCTGCTGGAATGGGGCATACCCAATCTGCGCATCCAGGATAGCCTGAGCCTGAGCCTGAATGGGCGCGGGAGCGGATGCAGCAACAGCCGCCATCACCGGCGCAGCCTCCTGCACCGCCACCACGGCGCGGGCATGCGCATGCAGCTGCTCAACCTCGCAGTCATGGCGACCCAGCCACAGCTCGTGCTCGACGATGTCGCGGGCGGCAGCCTCGACCAACTTGCCGCGGGCGGCGACGTCCTCTTCGAGCGCGTCGAGACGGCGCAGCGTGGCGGCGTGGCTCGCGCGGAGCTTGTCGTGGCGCTTGATCTGTGTCTTGAGGGTGGCTTCGAGGGCGGTGATGCGCTCCAGGAGGGCGGTGATGGTGGTTGCCGCGTTGTCGGGAGGGGGGGGAACAGCCTCTAGGTTGGGGGCGGACGCAGGGGCGTTGTCGGGGTTGGAGGCGCCCGAGTTATTGTTGTTGTTGCCCAGCTTCTCCTCAAGGTTGAGGACAAGGGCGGTCAGCTTGCCGTGGCGGAGCTTCTCGGTCTTGGACTTTTGTTTGAGGAGCTTCATCTGCTCGTCCATGGACTTCTGGCAGTCTTCGATGCGGACCTTGTGGACGGCGAGGTCGGCGCGGATGGTGTCGAAGCGGGCTTGCTCCTGCTCGGACGGGATGTTGCGCGTGTCGTTCCACACCTTCTTGATCTCGGTGCGGATGTATGTGTTCCGGCTGTCGAGGCGCTCGGTCAGTCTGGCGACTGACTCCTCGAGCTTGTTGGCCTTGGTGCGCCCCGTGGGCTTCTTCTCGACCGTCTTGATTCACGTCTCGAGCTCGTCGAGCTTGGCGACGTGTGCGGCGACGAGTTCCTCCTGCGATGTGATCTTGAAATCAGTGGCATGGATGAGGTTGAGGTGCTCAGCCAGCTTGTCCTCGCACTTGGAGACCCGGGCGCTGGTGTTAGAACGGCGCTTGGGCGAGGAGGAGCCAGGAGTACCAGGGCTCTCCGTATGATCCCGCTTGCGCTTAGAACCACGCTCGCTGGGCGTGACTGGGTTGACGGCAACGATGGTGACTTCGTCAGGGCTCGCTTCTCCCTTGACGGGCGGGCTACGCGGAGGAGGGGTTCCAAATACGATCCTGTTGCCCGCGGGGGCGGGAGTCGAGGCACGAGATGCCGCCGACTGATCCGAGGGCCTCTGCTGGCCCAGAGCCCGGCCGCAGTTTGACAACTCCCCCCTGCGCTTCATTTCCTGCCACTCCTGCTGGTGGATGCGCGAGGGAGGGGGGATAATCGTCAGTGTGCCTTGATGGGGCGTGTCGTGGAACGAGATCCACGCATCGACCGCATCAGTGGCTCCATTGGGACAGCCTCCAACGTTGGTTACATAGGCTTTCCGCGCCCTGACGAACAGGTCGCTAGCCATGTTGGAGCCCTCAACGAGACTGTAACGAGCCACCATTTTCCAGAACGTGCCCTGCTGGATGTGCCACCAGTCCTTGCAGAACATCATGGTATGGAACAGGACAGCCACGTTGTTGGCGACTACCTCGCCGTGTTGATGCGGCTGGCGGTCTTTGCGACGCGGCATTCCCGGGCTGCATTGGAGTCGATGGAGCGTACCGACCGCCGGTCGATAGTTGGCCACGGGAATCATGCTGAAGTCAAAGCCGTCCAGCTCCCAGGTGGGTTTATAGGGCCAGCGGTGGACTGGGAATGCTTCTTCCGATGCCATAGCTGCGACTGAATCGGAATCTGGCTGGCGAGTCGGTCCGAGATTGTTGTTCCCCTGGGCGTCTTTGATTTGTGTCAGAAACCTCACCATTGTACGAGTTTGAAAACGATCCGTGTTCATCACAGCGTTCCTTGGTCCAGCAGGCGATGCCTGAAGTGCGCAGACTGTGGTATTCGGTCAAATCAAACACGTACCCTTACGCTTCTGCTGCCTTTTCTGCTTCTTGTGTTGCTTCTTCTGCTTTTTTTGCTTTGGCGGCATGTTCGAGCTCGAGATTGCTCGGGGACGACGACGATGGCGAGTCCTGTGGAAAACAAGGCTGGCACCAAAGACCGCAAATAGTCGAGCTTGGAAGGTCGGTGATGAAAGAGAGAGGCAAAACGGCCGGAAGACGAGGTCTGTCGCAGAGTGTCTCACCTCAATGAGGCGAGGCCAGAAGCGAGTTGTGGGAGTACCGAGGTTGCTCTCGCGGGTTGTGGGGAGAATTGAAAGGCGAGGAAGGCTGGACAGAGAGTGAAGGTAGATGGACTTCCTTCCTGGAAGTTGGAAGTGGTGAACCGTCTCGGAATGGGGCGGAATGTTGTGGTCAAACGACGACTAAGCGAGCGTGTGACTCTGAAGCAGAGAATTGGCGAATGAAGTGTCGAACAAACCGGTCATGAATGATGGATTGCTACTGAAATCATGGTTGAGGAAAGTGATTGTTTAAAAAAAACCGGATCCATTGTCGTAAGGAGGGACGCCTGCAGACAACACGAGCAGGTTGTCACAGGACAGATTCACGCACAAGCATCTCCATACGAGCACGTCAATGAATAATAGTTCTACACAATGGGCATGCAATAACTACACGTAGAAAATATTGCGCTCTTACTGTCCCAAAATATTATCTTTTCGTGCCAAACTTTTGTTCGAAATGTTGGATGTCACGAATGCTGTGGACCAGTTGGTGATAGTTGGTCGTGGTGTTGTTGACCGGACTCAGGGGTTCAGGGGCTCGGCCAGGGGTTGCGGGGAGCTCCCAGGGGAGAATTGGCCCGTGCACCACTCCCCCCAGCCCCTGATCCCTGCCTGCGGCTCCCCACTGACGTCGCAAATCCCCAGCCAAACCTCGTTTGTTCCTCGTTGCTTCAACCCTGTTCGTCCACTGTGTCGACAATTGCTTCAGCTGCTTCAACTGACGGCGTTGCCGCACCCGTAACGAATTGCAGCCCAACCTGACGTGAAGCTGCAATCATGGCGTCCACGGGCGATGACGACACACATCCGTGGAATACAGAGGTCAAGGCCAAGTTCAACGCGTGAGTCTTGTCAGTTTCGCAGCAATTGTGCCTGCTGCTTGATCAGTGCCGCGCTGACCCTGGGGCGTGGAAACCAGAAAGGACCGAAGCGAGTACCTCGACCCGTGCCAGGACGCGGCCAAGCGGAGCATCCAGTGTTTGCACCGCAATGGGGGCGACAAGGCATATTGTCACTCTTATTTCCAGTCAGTGATCGGGCAAGACAATCGTTGGAGGAGGCGCTTGCTGACGGATGGTTGAATGTGGCAGGGCGTATCAAGAGTGCAAAAAGGCTTGGGTACGGACGGCCGTCTTGGTTCCAACTCTCCTGCTTGCCAGTCTTGACTCGAGTTGCTGCTGACACCTTCACCCCGCCACAGCTCGACAAGAGAAGGTTGGAGAAGAAATAGGGGGCTCCAATGGCCCTAGAAACTCCCCACACGACAGACAAAATCGAACTTTGTCTCCCCGAGAGGCAGGAGATGAGGCAGTTGGTAGATGGCGAGTGGTGGCGTCCTGCGCCGTCTTGCCCAAGGTGAAGCATCAAACGAGAAGAAGCATTGTTAGTAGAAGGGCATTGTACAATACCTGTATCACTATATTTTCGATTACTGCCGGACGATGGAGCATAAAAGCCAGAGGAAAGACGGCGATACTCGGTGAGGAGTGTTGTTGGACACAGGTGAAAGAGAGAGCAAGAGTCGGTGATCAAGCTCACCTCGGTGGAGCTGCCCTGGTCCTCGGTGGAGGTGGGGTCGAGGTGGCGCACAGACCAGAAGCTCAACAGTACCCCGCCACAATCCCGAAATGACACAGAAAATGGCAAGAGCGAGCCATCATCGCCAACACAAACACCACCAGCAAAAAAGAAAAAAAAAAGAAATCGCCGAAAGAGTGGCGGCACTTGCTGGGAGTCTGTACTTCAAACTGGTCGCCCGAACTGGCCCACAACACCAGGGGATTGCGACGACAGATCACGCAGGGCGCCATAATCTGCCACTGGCTGGCTGAGCAGGCGGTGCACAGAGCAGCAGCCCAAGCAGGCCCAGCAGCAGAACTGGAACTGGGGTAGTGACCTTCCCCTTCCCCCCTTGCCCATCCCATTGGCTCCTTGTCTCCTGTCCAGTCGATCCCCAGTCGATCCCCGATCCCCAGACGGGCATCTCACCAAGCCCCCCCCCGTGCAATGCCTCCCTACCGCTATGGCCGCCCGGCCCTGAAGAACACCGTCGACGTGCAGCTGCAGACGGCCTTCAGCGATGGCAACTGGGCCACCGTTGTGCGTCTGGCAGCAAAGAGGGCCGCCACCCTCAAGGACCCCTACTATGAGGTGTGTGTGCAGCCATTCTTCTCTCTCTCTTCATCCCACGCAGACAAGCAACTTACACCAGGGTCCCCCTCCCCTTCCCCCACCAAGGCCATCAAGATGTGTGCCCAGTCCCAGCTCGACGGCACCGCAGAAAAGTGCGCCATGCTGGTCGCCATCGACGACCTCGTCAACAACAAGAAGACGCCCGACATCGACTCCATCGAGCTCTACGAGTGGGCCTGCCGCGACTTCTTTGACTACGAGGTCGAGTTTGCCGACACCCTAGGACCCCTTAGGGCCCGCTGGGCCAAGGCCAACCCCTCCAGCCCCCTGGCTCTGCAGTGTCTGCAGGCTTGTCTCGAGCACTGGGACCTCGTCAGCGCTCAGCAGGTGTGTACTCTGTGTTTTGACTCATGTATGATGAGACTGTATCGTTAACCCCCAGCTAGATCGCCACGAGCCTCGACAAGGCCCACGCCAACACGGCCGACCGCCGTTTCATGTTCTGGAACATCACCCTCACCTTCCTCCTCTCAGTGTGTTCCTCCCTTCTTTCAGCCTCCGAGCTCCTAACCCTGACATGGACAGATCAGCCCTCAGTGCACCGACGCGAGCCGCAAGGTTTACAGCCTGCTCGCCGTCAGGCAGCTTGACCGTGCTGCTGACCTGACAGAAAGTGTATGCTTCCTCACCCGCCTGATGCCTGTCCAGCTGTCTAACAAGCCCCAGTCCGCAAAGTTGGAAGCAACAGACAGGGGCCTTCTCACAGAAGAGGAAATCTGCCTCTACTACCGCGTCGTGCGCAATCATGGCACCAAGGAGGAGTACATCTCCAGGCTGACGAGCCCCAAGCTCGGAGCCATCGGCCAGCTGAAGGAGGGCCGCAAGGTTCTGTTCTGCGAGGGCCTCGATGCCCTCGAGTCCTGGGGCGAGTGGGATCTCATCTACAAGCTGTGCCACGAGGCCTTGACACTCGGCCTCGAAGGAACCACGGCGCCCTTTTTTGTCTGTGACTTGCAGATATGGCGGAAGTTTGCTGTTTCCGCGAGCAAGGTGACAGACTCGGACAGGTAAGCCATCACATGCCCATTTGAGATTCAGGGGTATTGACAAATTTTGTTCTAGCGCCCTCGCTGAGGTGCAAGCCACACTCAAGAAATACATCGACATCAAGGACAAAGCGAGTGAGATGTACAAGAAAAATCTTAGCTTGGCCCTCCTCGAGACAACCTTCCGGCTACCCGCTGTGGCCCTCAACCCTAACCACGACAGCGACGGTGTGTCTCCGCTCGTCGTCCAGATCGGCTTGTTCCTTGACCAGTACTTTGAGAGGTTATCTGCCTTTGACGACGTCAAGGGTTACATGGCGGAACTCGGCTTCGACGAGATCATGACAATCATGGACGGCGTTTTGCCCGGGATCCTGGACGAGGTGAGCCCACTGGACGCTCTATAACCACGGTCAACTAACCAAATCCAGAACGCCGACAAGTCGCGCCAGGTTGTGCTCAGCGCCTTGGAGTACAAGCTCCGCTACCTCCTTTCCACCTGCCCGCAGACACTTTCCCCTCAGCCCACCGTCGTCGACGGGGAGACACAGGACAAACCCTTCCAGTGCCGGCTCTGCGATAACCCGACCTCACTTCCATGCGAGCACTGCTTGAAGAAGCTCGTGGCCGACGCCTCCAGCACGTACGCGCAGATCGCCGACGACAAGGAGCTGCTGGCAGCCATCCCACGCCTGGACAAGGACCCCCGTCTGGACCTGGCCCTCGTCATGGGCACCTCCCTCCTCAAGCTGTCCGGGCTAAAGCCGCGGTCATCCGACACGGTCCAGTCGCTGTGGCAGGACGTCGACCCCTCCCAGTTCCTCCAGGCCGTGCTGCTCCTCGACACTCAGCTTAAGCAGACCCCTGGCGACACCGAGCTGCGGCTGCTGCTGGTCCAGCTGTACCTGCTCCTCGGCTGCACGTCGTATGCTTACCAACTGTGGACCCCGCTCGATGTCAAGCGGACGATCCAGGATTCTCTCAGCCCGTTGTTCTTCGACAGGATATCGACGCTGTCGCCGGGGCTGTTCCAGGGGTCGCGCCCGTTGATGGAACCGTTGAGGACGTTTTACAACTACACCTTGCGGGACAAGCCGCCGGTGCGCATCTGGGATGCCTTCTCGGCCGGGAGCTACACCAGCATTCTCGACATGACCGAGTACGACGGCAAGCTGCGCCGCAGCTGCACTGTGATGATGACGCTGGTGGAGGAGCGGCGGGCGATCAGGTGTTATGGCGGCAAGATTGACTACGAGATTCAGGAGCATCCGCTTACTGGTTTGTTTCCCGTTTTTACTCTTGATGGGTGAGATCACTGACAAGCCTAGATAACATTGACGACAACACCACTCTCGTCGACAAGACGGATTACGGCCCGTTCCCGAACCTTGAAAGCGCCCACGGTCCCGCAATCCACGAATACCTCCGTCTCGGCCCCGGTCTCTCTGTGAGCGCCTCTCCCCCTTTCCCTTTCCGCCCCCTCTAACCAGTCCCCCAGAACGAGCGCTCCCACCTCGCCTTCCTCTCGGAGCAGTTCCTCGACCTGCTCGCCTACAAGCCTCCGAAGGACTACAAACCCACGCGGCAGAGCGAAACCTCCCTGCGCGACCGCGAGTACACACTGGAAACCCTCTCGCGGCTGAGCGACTCCCTCGCCGACTTCCTCCACCAGCCATCCACCCCGTCCCGTCTCACAGCCGCCGAAACATCCCACCACACAATCCTCTGCCTCCTCTCCGCGGCCCTCTTCATAGTTCTCTCCACCGCGCGCTCCGACCCCCTCCCCAAAACCCTCTCCCTCCTCATCAAGTCCCTAAAATCCACCTTCTCCACCGCCTCCCGCCTCCTCGCCACCCCCAATCCCAAACCCTCGTCCCACCCGCAAGCAACCGCCCCCCTCACCGGCCCCGCCCTACACGCCCTCTCCCAAACCCTCGCCTCCTCACTCGCGCTCAAGCACGCGTCCTCCTTCCTCCTCTCTTTCCACGACCGGGAGATCGCGCGCGACAGGAGCGGGCGCTCGGGTCTCCACCGCGACGTGCTGGCCGAGATGAAGGCGCTGGGGGAGATTGGGGCGAAGGGCGCGGCCGAGGTTAAGGGGGTTGTCGGGAAGATGAAGGAGGGCATGGCCGAGGGGGGGTGGTTGGATCGGGTATTGGATTTGGTGTTTGCGGATGGGGAGGGGGAGGATGGAGGGGTTGGGAGGGTGGTTGGGGGACGGGCGGGCGCGGAGGAGTGGGCGGGGAGGGTGGTGGAGAGTTGGCGGGAGGGGGTGAAGGGATGGGGGATGGTTAGGATAGAGTAGGTGTTGTGGGTGAGATGTGATTTCTTGGAGATAGTTTGGGGAGGAGATTGAGGTGAAGTGGAGGAGATGGTTTGAGGAGACAGCCGAGGTGATGCAGCAAGACACCGAGTTGGAGTGTTGTAGACGCGAGGCGGATAAAAGAGATGAATGATTGAACTAGCAACAAGGCCAAGAAGAAAAACATGCAAAACAGATAACTACACATTGTTGCTTGGTAGAAAATACAAAACACACAACCAACCCATATATGCGCCCAGGCATTGCCGCATCGCTATGCTCAGAGCAAACCAGACCAGCAAACAGACATCAAGAGGAAGAGGTATCAACCTTCATTCCAATCCATCCAAACCAGCAAACTTGGCCAAAAACCAACTCCCAGTCCGTAAAAGTCCACCCCTGGGTCACAAAATCCCAGGACCAACCCCGCTAACGACTGAAAGCAAAAATAGAACCAAAACCCAATCAATGCCCGTGCCCGTGCCCATACCCACTCCCACTCCTCCTCCTCGCCTTCCTCGCCATCATCTCCCGCCTCTCTTCCTGCAGGGTAACCCACACCCAAAACCAACTCACCGTCTCGACAAACATGAACGTGAAAAACACCCTGTTCTTGAGGGCGTCCCCGCCCCAGCCGGAGGGGGAATACCCCATGTTATGCGCTGCGTGGTAGGCCGAGGGGTGGGTGAACCGCGAGGAGGAGGCGGACGACCCTGAGGGCGGAGAGGAGGTGTTGTGCAGGTGCGGGGCGGAGAACAAGGGTGAGGAGGGTGAGAAGAGGAAGGAGTAGAGGGTTAGGAGGAATGTGAGGGTTAGGCGGAGGGGGGCTGGTAATACAGAGGGGGGTTAGTTTGGTGGTGGGGGAGGGGGGTGTTTGGGGGGAAGACGCACCTTGCATCCCCCAGTAGTGGACCAGGCAGATCTCGTCGGGGAGGGACAGGGTGACGAGGTCGGTGATGCCGATGAGGGCGAGGACGACGGCGAGGAAGGCGAGGGCAGGGGACTGGGACTCGAAGGAGCGGGAGTGGGGCTGTGAGGGAGAACGGGGGGTGTTAGTTGGCTGGCACTACCTGGGTGGTTGTGATGGGGAGCAACGGGAAGAAAGGAAGCATACCAGCCCCATGGACTCGCCCAGCAGGTAGACCACGGCCTGGTCCGCCACGGTGCCGGGGTTGGTCAGGAAGAAGAAGCCCAGCGTGATGTGGAAGAGGCACAGGGAGGTGAGGATTGTTTTGGCCGAGATGAGCGCCATGATGTCGTTGTTGTTCCCGTCAGGGAGGGTATCGCAGTGGCAATGGGAGGGGTTGTTGTTTGGGTGACTCGTAGGTCAAGCGAGTGTCATCGCGTTGTTGTCCAAGTGATCGATGTTGGTGTAGTTGCGGGCAGGGGAGACCAGCTTCCCGAGTCGCAACGTCGTCGGATGGGCGCAGAGGCCAGAAACCCAGAGGGCGACGGGGGCGGGTGGGATGGTGCGGGCGGCTGCGTGATGCGTGATGCGTGGGTGGGCTGCAGAGCCACGGCGCGAGGGGCGCGGTTGACTGATGGGCTGCGTCGTTGAAGCCGTCGTTGGGCTCAGCTGGGAACAGTGTGAGGTGTGAGGTGGGAGGTGTTGCCCGAGCTGTGGTCAGTCCCCCTCGCGACTTGCGGGAACTGGGCGAGGGAGAGCGGCGGCCCTTGTCTCGTGTGTTTTGGGTTCTCAACAACGAAACCAAGGGAGGGAGGAGGGCTGTCCGCCATGGTTCACATGTCTTATCGGCCAGGCCCCAGCGATAGACGGGGGCACTTGATTGGCTGCCTCTGCCGGCAGTGGCCTGGTGACCCACCAGCCACAGCGTTGGCGTTCCAGGACTGGCTACCGTGGCTGGAGCTCTCCCCCCTGTCTGCCGTCTGGTGTGTGCTGCGATGGTGGGGAATTCCCTGCATGCCCCTGCCTCACTTGCTTGGTGCGGTCCTTCACTACAGTCCATCAGCTGCAGTTCTCGCCTTGAGACGAATTCTGGCCGTTCTGGTCTGAAAATAAACATTGATTTTGACCCACAGAAGCAGAGGATCGAGAGATATGCCGCCGACACAGCCCTCGGAATAACGAATATCTCCCAGCTCTCACTCAACCCGCCATTCACTCCCCACAGTCAACAACCATGGCCAACAACACGCCAGACGCGGCCGAGCCCGTCCTCGACATCGCCCGCCACCTCAAGTACTGGAAGATGTGCTTCCAGGCCCCACTGCCGCACCACTACCTCTCCAACGAGGGCAACCGCATGGCCCTGGCCTACTTCATCATCAACTCCATCACCATCCTGACCCCGCCGCCCTCAGTTGACAACAACCCCACCCAGTCCCCGCCCCTGATCCCCCCCGAGGACCGCCCCAAGCTCCGCGCCTGGGTCCTCTCGCACCAGCAGCCCGGCGGCGGATTCGCCGCCACCTCGTCGCTTGTCTTCCCAACCCAGCCGGGCGCGCAGCGGGAGCCTGAAACGGGAGGGAGGGAGGCAACTGACGGCCCGGGCTTGGCGAACCTGCCCGCTACGCTGTTTGCGCTGCAGCTTCTTGCGATGTTGGCGGATAGCGAAGACGAGGCGGGGGCGTTTGGGGGCGTCGACAGGGTGCAGACGTTGAGGTGGTTGAGGCGGTTGCAGAGGGCGGATGGGAGTTTTGGGGAGGTGTTGAGGAGGATGCCCGGGAATGGGTGGTTTATTGGGGGCGGGTATGATATGCGGTATTGTTATATTGCGGCGTCGGTGAGGTGGACGTTGAGGGGGGATGTGAAGGAGGGGGAGAAGGGGTGGGTGGAGGATATTGATACCGAGGGGTTGGCGAGGTATATTTTGAGGAGTCAGGTGCGTTGATGGTTTATGTCTGCTGCGTTGGGTTGTAGATGCGAACTGACTGAGAACCAGACTTACGATGGCGGGTTCGCGGGCAGCTCACAAGAGGAGCCTCACGGTATGTATCTTCCCTTCACTCACCCATCCATATTCCATCCTTACTAACCCCCCGCCCCAGCCGGCTACGCGTACTGCGCCATCAGCGCCCTCTCCCTCCTCGACCGCCCCCTCACCACCGCCACCCCGCACCCCCAAACCACCCTTCACTCCTCCATCCGCGACATGCCCGGCCTCCTCCACTGGCTCGCCTCCCGCCAATTTGTCTACCTCGAACCACCCCCCACCGACTCTGACGCGGACGACTACGAAGAGCAAGTCAACTTCCTCCTTCCCGCGCGTCTCTCCGATCTCGCCCTGGCCACCACCACCACCCCCGGGCCCGAGGGAACCCCCGCCCCCCTCGTCGGCTGCAACGGCCGCGCCAACAAGGTCGCCGACACGTGCTACACGTGGTGGGTCGGCGCGGCCCTGTCCATCCTCGACCGCGGGGAGCTCCTCGACTGGCGCGGCGCGCGCCGCTTCCTCCTCCAGAAGATGGCCCACCGCATCGGCGGCTTCAGCAAGCACCCCGGTGGGCCGCCCGACGTGTACCACGGCTGTTTTGGGCTGACGGCGCTGGCGGTCATGGGCGAGCCGGGATTGGCCGAGCTGGATAGTGCCCTGGCTGTGCCGGCGCGGACGGTCAAGGTGATTGAGAGGGCGCGGGAGGCGCTGGTGGAGAGGGGGAGGGAAGAGGGGAAGGGGTTGGGCAGGGAGGCGGTGGAGATGGGGGTTGCGATGAGGGGGGGGAGGCCGAGGTGGTTGGATGCCGTGGGGGGGTAGTTTGGGGGGTTAGAGGGGGGACAGGAAATCAAATCATGAATTACTGGTATTGACTGTCGCTGAAAAATTGCTGGGTATCATGGACATGCCGTCTTGTCCCGCCACCCGATTCACCATAAATCGTCTACAACACCTTCATCCGCCATCTAACCAACCCTTGTCATGAAGCATTCACAGCATGAAAGATCAGCTTCTGGTAGCCCTCGACTGCGTCCTCTAGGTCCTTCACCTGCAGCGCCTCGTCGTCGCCGTGCGCGACGAGGATGCTGCCCGGGCCGTACAGATAGCGCACATGGTCGCCCTCGAGGTTGGGCACGTCGGTGCCGTAGTTGGCGATCATCGTGTCGAAGCCTGCCCTCGTTAGCCTTCCCCGAATAATACAACTCACCCAAGGGAACCCAAACAAACAAACGAAAAACAAAACTCACCCTCAACCTCACATTCACACTCCACTGGCCCGTACCCTTCCCCCAGCTCCAACCGCAACGCCTCCCCATCCACCTCCTCCAGCACCCTCCTGATCCCCTCCGCCACCACCGCCGCCCCCGTCTCCTGGTCCCCCGCAGCAATCCTCACCGCCACCTCCGCCCTTGCCTCCTTCGCAATCACATTCGCCGCCACCCCGCCCTCCACCACCCCGACATTCACCGTGGTATTCCCAAACCTCTCGCTGCTCCCCAGATCCACCTCCAACAACCTCCCCAGCGCCCTGATCAACACGGCAGTAGCCGACTTCCCCAGCCACGGATACCCGGAATGCCCCGCCTTCCCGGCCGCGGTGATGGAGCCAAAGGTAATCCCCTTGTGCCCGCAGGCCAAGCGCCCGTCAGTTGGCTCGCCAAAGATTGCCGCGCGGAACTGCGGGCGCCTCCCATTTTCAGGGGAGAGGGAGGCGGAAAAGTGCTTCATCCCCTGGCCGGTGGATTCCTCGGACACGACAAACAGGAGGGCGATGGCGTCCCGCGGGATGGAGGACGTGGAAAAGAGGTTTGACAGCGCGAGGATTTGCGCGGCGACGGAGGCTTTGGCGTCGACGGAGCCGCGGCCGGAGATCAATGTTGATGATGACAGGGCGGTGTAGTTCACCCTCTGCTGGGGGGGAACGACGACACCGTCGATGGCGTACGGAAGAAATGCCGGGACGACGTCGATGTGGGAGGTCACGAGCACCCTGCCGTCGAGGGAGGACGGGGCGTGGTCGGGGAGGGCAAGGACGTTGTAGCGCGGGGGGAGGGGCGGGTTGCCCGGGGAGGGGACGCGCTGGAGGGTGACGGTGTAGTTGAGGGTTGTGAGGATCTCTTCGAGGAAGATGGCGACGTCGGTTTCGGAGCCGCTTATGGAGGGGGTGCTGACGAGGGCGCGGTGGAGGGAGAGGAGGGCGACGCGGTAGGGGGGTGGGGGAGGTTCATCGGTGGTGGGATGGGGGATGGGGCGGGAGTGGGAGAGGGGCTGTTGTTGCTGGTTGGCATCAGGTGGAAAGTGTGCTGAGCTCGGGGCGCCCAAGGCGCTTAGGAGCAGAAGGAAGCTGGTTGGCAGCCTCATCTTGACCGGGTGGGTGAATTGGGTTTAGAAGTTGTGAGATGAAAGAAGCTGGCAATGGTTGATCACGTCATGAGGTGGAGCTGAGCTGTGGTCGCCCCAAAACCGGCACTGCAGCGCCAAGCCAAGGAAAGATGCAGATCCCGGGACCCCTGAGCGGTTTGCGGGCGGCCTGGAATTCAAGGGTCAACACAACCCCTGGTTCAACTTCTTTTCCCATCACAACTCTTCTATCTCAGACTACCACCGCCACCGCTCGGGCAGCACCTGGCTAAAGTCAAATTTGCCGTCCGCCCCCTTAACCACCGTCCCCCGCTCCGTGACAATGGCGTCCACTAGGGCGTGCGGCGTCACATCGAACGCGGGATTCCACACGCCGATCCGCTGGTCGGCGATGGCCACGCGCGCCGTCTTGGTCGTGTCGACGGTGCCGTCGGGGTTCACGATGGCGCCGCTGATCTGGGTCAACTCCTCGGCCTTGCGCTCCTCGATCTTGATCCCCGCGCCCGTCTCGGTCTCGAGGTCGATGCTGGTGGTCGGGGCGGCGACGACAAACTTGACGCCGTGGTGGCGGGCCAGCACGGCCAGCTGGTAGGTGCCGATCTTGTTGGCGGTGTCGCCGTTGCGGACGACACGGTCGGCGCCGACGATGACGGCGCCAATGTTCATGGGCTCGCGGTGCAGGGCAAAGAGGGCAGCGGCCATGCTGTCGGTGATGAGGGTGGCCGGGATGCCCTCAAAGACCAGCTCGAACGAGGTGAGGCGGCTGCCCTGGTTGTAGGGGCGAGTCTCGGTGCAGTAGGCGTGCTTGAGCAGGCGCTGGGCGTGCAGGGTGCGGATGATGCCGAGGGCGGTGCCGTGGCCCGAGGTGGCGAGCGAGCCCGTGTTGCAGTGGGTGAGGACGGAGAGGGGGCGGTCCGGGGTGGCGGCGTACTGCTGCTGCAGCCAGGCGGCGCCGAAGGAGCCGATGGCCGTGTTGTTCTCGAGGTCCTTGGTGAGGATGGCCTCGGCGGCATCGATGTACGAGTTGAGGATGGCCTCCTTGGCCTCAGGGTGGCCTAGCCCTTCGAAGCGGGCAGCACGGGCGGCGACCTTGAGGAGGGCGATGGCGTTGGAGAGGTCGACGGCGGTCGGGCGGCTTTCCTTGAGGTAGTCGAGGCGGGCCTCGATGTAGGCGATGGTGTCCTCGGGGGAGGTGGCCTCTGGGAGTAGAGTTAGTTGGAGTGAAGCTGAGCTGGGTATGGCAGCATCAGTGGCATGGACTTACTGCAGTGGCCGTTGTGCAGCTCGACGGCGTGGGCGAGGGCGGCGACGATGGCGATGGCGGGGGCACCTGGGGGAGGGAGTCAGTACGAATCCAAGAAGTTGGAGACGGCAAGAGTCTGGTCTGTGTCTACTCACCTCGAACCCTCATCGAGCGGATGCAGTCAAAGGCCTCCTCAGCGGTCGACACCTCGTCGTAGTGGTGCTCGTGGGGCAGCCTGAGCTGGTCCAGCACTAACAGCTTGCCCCGCGAATACTTGATGGCCTGGAGCGTCGCCATAGCGGAGGATGTGTGGATTTGTGAGGAGGAAAAAGAGAGAGATTGGCGATGAAAAATCTAGGACAGGTTCCCACACTCTTGGAATGCGCAGGTCTTCATATACCCCAGTAGGTAGACAGCCAGTTCCGTGCCTGTGTGAAAATGTCTCTCTGGGTGTTGGGTCTTATGAAAGATCAAAAAGATGGATGCGTCTGATGGCGACAGGGGACCCCGCCACGCGCCATGGACAAGCTCGCTCGTTGGCGGGGTTCTGCAGTGATGCAAGACAGCACGGCCAGGGATTCAGGGGCGGAACGGCATCCCCCGCGCTAGTCCAGAAACGTGCTAATCCAGGCCTGCTGCAGGGGCATCGGGCGGTGAGAGCCACTAGACGAGCAGCCGCATGTGCCCATGGAGCTGTGCCATCCACTACCCACAGTGCACGGTGGGCTCGCCTTGGAACCACACCCGGAACCTCACCACTTCACCGGCGACAGCGACAGCCTCCACCGTCCATCTTGCGATATTCCACGCGGGTCATGTTATAGACCGCTCCCGCGCTGTCCAGCATGGAACAGCCCTTTTCGTCGTCCAAAGTGACCGGTGGGCCCCTTCCATGGCTCTGCTCTGGCCCTCTCACACACCCCCTTCCCACCCCCTCCCCATTCACCACCACCATCCTCATCCTCTGGACAATAATTGACCATTTTACTCTCCCACAGTCGAGTACTCGGACCCCCACGATGTCTACAAGCTCCTCGCCCCCGGCCTGATCCCGCGCCTCCCCCTGCGCGACCTTAACTGGCAGTCGCACGCTGGCCCGTTGCGCTCCATCTCGACCCTCCACGCCGAGCTCGTGCCCACCGGCGTCGACGGCTCCGTCCTCTTCACGCCCCTCTCTTCCCCGAACCCCAAGCCCCCGGGCCCCGCAGACAGCACCGCCGCCCCAGCCAGCCGCGACGATGGCTTCCAGACCGCGGCGGTTGGCGGGAGGACTGGCTCGAGCGACCAGCAGGGAGACTCGGTCGCCAGCACCCTCCGCCCGCCAGCAGCAGCAGCAGCAGCAGGAGCCGCCGCCGGCAAGGAGCGCAGACACCAGATCCCCGGCCTGCGCCGGACCCCGTACCTCAAGGTCCTCCTCGTGAGGTGCGACGACAACGACACGTACAAGTCGACCACGCGCGCCGAGATCCGCGAGTGGGTCAAGACCAACACGGCCGGCTCGCAGAGCAAGACGAGCACCACGGCCGAGAACCACGACGCCTTCGAGTGGCTGCTCGTCCACGTCGTGCTGCCCAACTCCACGGCCGCCACCCAGCCACGCATCTCGGGCAAGGCCCCCGACTCGAGCTCCGACGCCACCAAGACCTCGTCGTCGTCCCGATGGCGCGGCGGCTCCACCACCCTGCTCGAGAAGATGCGCGCCGACTTCAACGGCTCCGCCAAGGGCGGCATCGACCGCGTGCGCCAGATCCGCATCGGCATCAACGACGTGCCCTACAACATGCTGCCCCGCGTCGTGCCCGCTGTGCCCACCGGCTACCAGGAGACCGAGCAGGACGCCGAGAACGCCTGGGCCGACCTGATCACCAAGTTCAAGGAGCTCATCCTGTCGAGCTTCGACAGGCGCGTCAGCCAGTACGAGGACGACATTAAGGAGCGGGATGCCCAGCGCAGTCTGCCCGGCTGGAACTTTTGCACCTTTTTCATCCTCAAGGAGGGCCTGGCCCGCGGCTTTGAGAGCGTCGGCCTGGTCGAGGATGCCCTTGTGGTGTACGACCAGCTCAGCGTCGGGCTCGACAACATCATCCAAGAGCAGGCCGCCGCCGGATCCGCCGAGACCCACGGCGGCGCCCTGCTGAGCTACACCGAGGACCTGAAGGACCTCGCCCAAAAGACCATGGCCGAGATCGCCGGCGGCCAGCTTGAATTCGACGAGGAGGAGGCAGTCGATCTCCAGGCGCAGGCGGCCGATCTCCAGGCCGGCGAGAAGAAGCGGGTCGAGAATTTTGACGGCATCCCCATCACCTCGTCCAAGAAGCCCTACCGAGACCTCATTCTGGCCAACAACGTGTCGTTGTTTGACTTTAGATGCTACATCTTTGCGCGCCAGATCGCCCTGCTCCTGCGGCTGGCAAATGCGTGGTCGTCCCGGGAGGAGCTCCTCGCTAAGCTCAAGGAGCAACAGGAACTCGTCCCCCGCGGCGTCGCCCCGCAAACCCCCTTGCCCAAGATGGCAGACGAGCCAGAGATCCTGTTGCACCTGGCCGAGATTTGCAAGCGCACCCTCGAGTTTGTCCCCGCCGTGTCAACAGTCATGCGACGAGACATTGTGGCGGCCATGGCGGCGGCCAAGGCCGAGCAGGCTGCGGGACCCGCGGGCGACAAGGAAGCCGACCAACCCGCCCTTGATTCCCTCCTCGCCGAGGTCATCGACAACATGGTTGCCTCGTTCGCCTTCTCCGTCGCCCAGCAGATCCTGGCGCAAACATCCACCAAGGCACTCCCGATCCCCCCGTCCACCCTCGGCACCCAGGAGGCTCACGAGCAAAAGGCCGCCATCCCGGAGCCCAAGACCATGATGCATCCCGCTCGAAGCTCGTCTCTGATCACTCAGCCCCCTCAATACCCACCGCACAGCCCGCTTGGGTTCCCCGGCCCTGGCCGGCTCGAGGACACCCTTGCTGCCCCGTTTCTGAAGGCCGGCCTCGAGGACCTCGCCGCCCAACGAGCCGAGCTCTGTGCCTTATCCAGGAACATCCTCGAAGAGTGCGGCAAGAAGCGCGGCTGGACCGACGGATGGGCTTCCGTGCCCACCGTGGGTGAAACCGGCGTGGCCGGCATGGAGGATGTCAGCCTGGAGGATGACGACGACGACAAGGCCGAGCCCAAGGAGGAGACGCCCGAGAACCTGCAGACGTCGGTCGCTGGTGTAAACAACGCCCTTCTCCGCACGGCCCTGGACAACAGGGACGACTTTTACCGCCTGTACGAGACGCTGGTCGATAAGGCGCTGCGTCACTACACGGTGGCCAACCACACCCACTCGGTCCAGGCCAACATGGCCGACCTCGCCGTCCTCAAGTTCCACCTGGGCGAGTACACCGAGGCGGCCTTTTACTTTTACAGGGTAATCCCCTTCTTTGGCGAGAGCGGATGGAGCCTGCTGGAGCTCTCCATGCTGGTCATGTACGCCCGCTGTCTGAAGGAGCTCGAGAAGCTGGACGACTACGTCAATAAGGCGCTGCGCCAGCTCTTGTCCAAGGCTGCGGCCGCCGAGAAGGATAGGTTGCAGCAGAAGTCGCGGTTCCGGCTGGGCCTCTCGTTGACTACGCAATATCCCGAGGCGTCGGCGATATCAGGGTTCCTGACGGACCTGCTGGAGGTTTCGGCGTCCCTGGAGAAGGACGTCCGAATCCCGCTGACCAGCCTGTTTTGCGACCTGGGTCTCGACGGCCCGCCGTTTTACGACGACGGGCAGGACAGCTTCTCGCTCTTCCTCGACCTCCACAGTCTGCTCGTGGACGAGTTCGAGGCCACTTCAGTTAGCCTGCGCATCTCCAGCTCTGCGGCCGGTGGCAACAAGGAGATTTGGCTGCAGACCAAAGGCCCGGTGACCATCCGGCCCGGGCCAAACAAGGTGCGGGTGCAGAGCACCGTCATGATGGCGGGGACGTTCGAGGTGGACCAGGTACGCCTGTGCAGCAACAAAGTGCTGCTGCACTACGACCGGGACACGAGCGCGGCCGCGGACAAGTCGGCCGGGTGCTTAAAGAACCCCCGCGTGACGCTGTACCAGCGCGCGAGCTGCCTGGACGTGCAACTCATGGGCGCGCAGGACCTCCAGCTGGACAAGAAAAAGTCGCTGGACCTCGAGGTGTCGACGGGCTGGAACGGCGTGACGAGTTGCGAGGTCAAGGTCAAAGCCGCCACGGGTGGGCTACGGCTGGTCATGAGCGAGGCTGAGGTGGTTGGGTCGCTGCAGCCGACGTCGTGCCAAGGCGGGTCGTTCACGTTTGGCGCCATGCCGGCCAACAGCTCCGTCAAGATCAAGTTCCCGTTTACCGTCGAGAATGATGTCCTGGACGTGACGGTGCGCGCCGAGGTGACGTACGCGACCGCCAAGGGCAGCTTCACCTTCTCCAAGACGTCGTCGGTGCCGATCTCGCTCGCGGTTGAGGTCAACGTGCAGGACATTTTTAAGCACGACGCGCTCTTCTCGCGGTTTGCCGTGTCGACGGCCAGCGACAGCCCGCTGCGGCTGCTGCGGAGCGAGCTGCTCGGGTCGGACCTGTTCGACTCGCACTTTGGGCACCCGTCGAGCCAGCCCGTCGTGGTGTTCCCCAAGCAGCCGGCCAGCCTCTTGTACAAGATCACGCGCAAGCCCGGGTCCAAACTCGGGCCCAAGGTGAAGAAGACGCTCTACCTCAAGCTGTACTACAGCGTCATCCAGGACGAGATCGAGGGGCTCCTCGCGCAGTCCCTCACCGCCGACCTCGAACCAACACCATTAAGAGAGTACTCCAAACTCGTCATCTCCAAGGTCCTCTCTTCTCTCCGACAAGGCCTCTCAGCCTACGACCTCGAGAAAGCAACCCTCCTCGGCGAACTCCCCACGTCCTTCCTCGCCACCTCCACAAACTGGGACCGCCAATTCGCAGGCTTCAACAACAGTACCACCACCCCCTCCCCGCTCGTAACCTTCCTCCGCGCCTGGCTCAACTCCCACCCCGTCCTCCGCCTCCACAACCCCTCTCCACCGCCCCGTGAACATTCCATCACCATCCCCGTCGACATCCCCTCTGTATCGGTCGTCCACACCGCCGACTTGCGCCTTGCGCAGCCCCTGCCCACGCTGTCCGGATTGTCTGCCGAGAATGAGGGATGTCCGACGGTGGTGGTCAACCAGCTGCTGCCGGCGACGCTGCACCTCCGATGGACGCGGGCGTGGGACACGGGGGTGGACGGCTCGGCAAGGAAGCAGGATCTGGAGTTTGGGTACGAGATTGCGTCGTCCGCGGGGGGGTTGGCGGGGGGGCCGGCGGGGGCGGGCGCAGGGGAGGCGTGGTTGGTCGGCGGGCGGAGGAGGGGGCATTTTGTTATTCCTGGTCTTGAAGATGACGACGATGAAGGGGGTTTGAGCAGCACGGTGGAGACGGAGGCGGAGATTCCGGTGGTGTTGGTACCGCTGCGGGAGGGGTATTTGCCGTTTCCCGGGGTAGAGATTAGGGAGGTTGGTGGTGGGGAAGGGGGGGAGAATGGGGAGCATTGCGAGACGGATTATAGGAATTTGGGGGAGAGTGTTTGTGTAGTCGCGGATAGGGGGGAGGTGACGGTTAGTTTGGATGCGAGTGGCGCGTCGGGGGGGCCGCTGGTTTTGGAGTGCAGGGGGAGTGGATTGGTTGGGGGGAGGGTGGTGGCGTAAAGTGAAGTTTGGGTCTGGAGGGGGGAGGAAAGGGGTTAATGTGGTTGAAGGGTTTCAGGGGTAGAAAGACGGGGGGGTATATGTGGATGTGATTCAGGACGATCGAAGTAAATAGATGCACGCCAGTGGTTGCCTTCAAGATCTGATGCTGCCATGTGACGTGTTTGCGCTGGTTGGATGGGACGGATCCTTCCGGAGCGTTGGCCTGGCCAGGCCAGATCCGGATTGTCGGCACACGAACCGTGAGGTCGGATATGACGTCAACTTTGTTTTGTTGGTACGCAGTCGTCGCAAGCTTGGGCCAGGGCTGTTCAATTAAGAGCGTTGGGGATTGTTCATGGTGCCAGTTCGCAATTGTGTGTTACCTAGGGTGAACGACGTGTTCGCGGCAGTTGATATCGGACGAGACGTGAAGGGAAAGGGGCCTTTGCTGGCGAGGTTTAAAAGTGAGGCACGCTCACCACCGAACGAACTCCTCAACCCTTACACAGCCATCACCACTCTTAAACATCAACCACCAAGCATGTCAACCGAGAACCTCGCCATCCCCGAACCTCCCCCTTCGGCCAGCGAACGGATACCAAACCCCAGCCCCACCCCCAACACCCGCAGCTCCCCGCCCCGTCTCTACACCCTCCGCATAACCCTCCACCGCGCCACCTCGCTCCGCCACCCACTGACCGCCCCATACCTCGTCACCTCCCTGACGGCTCCTTCACCCCCTCCCTCAAAACCCAACCCCGACAAGACAGACGGCAATAAACCGCCCCTCAAGGAAACCGACCCCAACAAGACAGACGGGAATAAATCAGACCCCAAGAAGACAGACAACAAACCGGATTCCAGCAAGACAGACCCTAAAGCAAAAGAAAAAGACGTCAAAGAAAAAGGAAAAGGCCAAACCCTCACACACCGCACCCGCACCCTCCATCTCCCACGAGGGAACGGTGGCACAGCCTCGCCGGTGTGGGACGAGGAGTGGGTGGTTTGCAACGTCCCCTCCGACGGGGCGGCGGTGAAATGTTCTGTGTGGGAGGGCGTGAGGCGAGTTGGGGGTGTTAGTCTCAAGTTGGGGAGGGAGGATTTCAGTGTTGGTTCCATTGCTGGTACTAGTGCTGAGGGTAATGGGGTGGGTGCCGGGGATGGAAGGAATGGAGGACACGGCGGGGGTGGAGGACGTGGAAAGGGGGTGGATGGAGGTGGCGGAAAGGGGGGGCGTGGAAACGGGCAGAGGGAACTGGAGATCAAAAACGGCGGCGTGAGGGGCGTGAAGAGGTGGTGGAGCTGGGTTTGTCGCGGGGGAGAGAAGAGAGGGGAGGGGAAGTTGACGATCGGGGTGGAGGTTGTCGGGAGGGGGCAGACGGGGGACGGGGCGAGGATGAGCACGGTCGGTCCGACGGGGTGGGTGCGGCATTACAGCCCCGTGATTGGAAGGTTGACGGGGGTGAGGGTGCTGAAGGATGAGGGGGATGGGGATCGGGGGGAGGATGTCGAGGGGGGAGGGGGGGTTGGGAGGGGGGGGGAGAAATACGAGTAAGTGGCTGTCAGTCAAGGTGCCCCTGAGCCAATGTTGACAGGACAGCAGCTTCCAGGCCAACGAGATCCAACTCGCGGGCCCCGTCCCGGCCCAGCTCCGCCACCGCTACGTCGAGTTCCGCCCCGTCATCAAGCGCATGTTCACGTCGCGCGGGCTGCGCGGGGCGATAATGCATTCCCTCCTGCACCGGCAGCACGCGCGCATCTACAACTTTGATGCCGGCACCGAGTACGGCACGTTCGACGCGCGCAGCGAGGCAGCCTCCCTCCAGTTCCTGCGCATGGCGCACTTTGCGGGCGGGGGACGCATCTTCACGTACGTGCTGACGCTGGACGGGGTGCTGCGCTTCACCGAGACCGGGGGCGAGTTCGGCATTGATATGCTGAGCAAGCACACGATGCACTCGGACGTGGCCATGTACGTGGCGTACGCGGGCGAGTTTTTTGTCAAGAGGGTGGTGGGCGGCGGTGGTCACTCGGGGGAGCAGGTGGAAAGTGGGGAGGGGGGAGAAGGGACCTGCTCGTCCCTCCTTGTCCCGAGAACCGCCAGCCCAGAGGCAGCGTCCACGCCATCCTGCCTCTCCCTGTCGCACGCGCACCACCGGCCGGCTAACCCAGCCGACTACCAGCTCGTCATCGACAACGACAGCGGCACGTACAGGCCAGACGCGTCGGAGCTGGGCATGCTGCAGGGGTTCCTGGCGGACAATCTGCCGGGGATCGACGTGGTGGCCATGGACTGGAAGGACGAGAAGCTGGCGGGGATGAAGCGGGAGCAGCTCGAGGCAAAGAGGCGGGCGCGGGCGAGGGGGAGTATCGTGGAGAGCATGATGGGGGGTCTGGGGGGGAGGAC
>MU855656.1:0-33840 GCA_033296695.1 Staphylotrichum tortipilum
GGGGGGGGTGGGCGCATGACATAGAGACGTACATACAAGGTGTAGAGTGGTAAACAAAAAAGTCGAGCGTTGCTGTCGTTGTTTATTCATCCTGCGGTTGGTTGCTAGTGTATGATCGCCGGCCGAATGTGCGCGGGAGCAAAAAATGAGGGCCCCCCTTTTGGGAAGGGGGCCAGATCGGATCGAGAAGGTGATGAGATTTCGGTGTGTGATGGGGTTGCGGGAAAGGAGACAGAGCAAAAAAAGAGCACTCACTATTTTGAGAGGAGATCTCCGGTTCCGGTTTTGCGGGAGCCAACCGTTAGATGCGGGACGGCCCTGCCTGCGGTGCGGCGGCCGGGGGGGTGGGATTGGCTGGCCGTGTCGGGCTGGGGTTCTGCCTGGTCTGGGCTGCTGCCGTGGATGGGATTGAGGGCTGCCGTGCTATTTTGGCGGGACAGGGCATCCATCTATCTGGGGAACGGGACAGAGAGGAGCGGCGGGGCAAGGGGAAGGGGAAGGGGAGAGCAGAGAGTGAGGGATAAGTGGCTGAGTTCCTCTCAGTCCCGACATGTACCTACCACATCCTGTAAGCAGCCCGGCCTTGCTCTCTCCTCCTGCTCGCTACGGGAAGCCAAGCGAGTTCCATGTGTAGCTGCTAATATTCTGCAGGCGAGCGGTACTGAGATTTCTCAGCGGCGGGCGCATGGCCTGGCGATGACGAGCCCAGATCAGCGCCAGGCAAGCTGCCTCCCGACTCGCTTCTGTGCTTCGGCTAGCTCGTCACATCCGAGCTGCAGCCGAGATGGTCGGCAACGGGTTGTGTGGCCCCGAGGTGCCAATCACCGCCCACGCGCAGCCATCTAACTGACTAGCGGGTGGGTGTGGTGGCGTGTGTGCATATCGGCGCCGTGGTGTTGACGGCCCATGTATTTCCCAAGTCCTGCCCGCCCGGCCTGAACGTTGCACTGGGCGCATGGTGGGGGTGGGGGGGGGGTGGGTGTGCCGAGCAAGCCCAAGCCCTGCCATGTGCGCAGACCTGCCGGAGAGGGAGTGGGGAGGCTCGCTACGGCTCTCTGCAGGACGCCAGCCTGATATGGGCATGGGTGCGAAAAACCTGTATCGCGAACACTGGTTCGGACAGGTGGATGCAAGCAAGACTGGAATGGATGGTGTGACGAGGGGACCCCTTGACATGATCTGCCCAGGGGCTGTCACACAGTCCATGCGTTCAACGGCCCTGCGCCGAGTACTTGGGGGGGAGGCCCGAAGGGCATCGTTGAGCCTCAGCACCTGCAGGCAGCCACACAACCAGAGGTGGAAGCCCAAAATTTGGAATTCTGGCCCGTCCGTGTGCTGCACCGACGTGGGGAGGGGTGGGTGGGTTGCTCGCTGGTGATCTCCGGGTGTCAACCACCACGGCCACGGCGGTGGTGGTGAGCTCTCGACAGCAGCAGCCTAGCAAGGATGTGGAATCCCAACCACTTGGAAGCGGTGCCGGCCTGTCGAGGGGGCTCATGCCACGCTGATAATCGTAACCAGGGACAGGGCCAGGAGGGAGAGGTGCGCTCGGCCAAACCGATATGACGTTGCACGGTGCGCGGTGGAAACCCTGCAGGAACCCTGTCGAGGGTCCATCGGTGCTGCAGGGTTCATTTCTCGATATCTGAAATCACCATCGGGTCTCTCTGCCGAATGCGATGACTCGATCCAGCCCAAGGGCGGCTCGAATGAGCAGGAGAAGCCAAATTGGGGCGTACATCATAGGCGTTCCGGTTGATCAGAACGCATGTTTCCCTCTTGGTCGTCTTGGCTATATTGCTGTTTGACCGGGTGTCCACCGAGCTGAAACTGGCGTTGAGCAGGAAAAGCTATGACGCTTCTGTGCACTCTCTGATGCCGCCGGGGCCAGACAAGCCCGCATGCCGAGGAAGGACCGCCAAAGGACGGGCACTTAATTCCAGGCCATGTCGTATCGCCTGTTGAGTGTGGCCTGTCGGCGGCCACGCATCCCATCCATTCATTATCCGTGTTGCGAGACTCGGCAATCGAGCAACCACGAGAAAAAGTAATCGCTTGCTCGCAGCTCGGGAAACGGGCTAGAACGGCAGTGTCAGACAGAACGGGCGTCTCTTGGCCGCCCTGCCCAGCGCGCACTTGACGGAGCATGTGGACGCCGAGGCGAGCACGTGTGTTGACGTCGTTGATGTTGACGTTGACGCGGAACGCGGGCGCATAGACCAGCATCTTGCATGAGGTCGCAAGAGGCGGCCGCATGCGTTTGAAGTCAGCAGGGGGCGAGATATGCGCCAATTGGCCAGAAGGCGGCCGCCTTCTGGGCTGCAGGCGGCAGGATGATCGGCTGCAACGTGCGTCGAAACGCGACGGCCATCGATGGGACGGGCGACGTTCGTTGCAGTGGGTGCTGGTTCGGGGCGCCTTCTGCTGCGCGGACCGAGAGACACAGGATACCCGTCTCCACCCGCACTCTGTTCACACAGGTACGGTGCCTAGGCTGTTGATATTGAGCCGCTCAGTCTCGGGAGAGCGTGGTGCCGCCTTCAGGTGGTGATGATGGTGGGAGGGGCGTTGAGATGGCCGTGGACGCGATGCCGTGATCGAGAGGCACGTCAAACACACGTGGGGAGCTACATTTGATTGGGACGAGAAGGACCCAGCGATCAGATGGACGCTAGAAGGCTGGAAGGGCCAGAGAAGCTGAAGTTCCCTGCGTGTCGCCCCCGCTCGGGGCTGCTGGCTGCATGGACGAGCCCCGCTGTCGAAGCTTCCCCGGAATGTTCTCTGCTGGGGTCGGCCTGGCGTTGGGTGTTGGCACTGCCCAAGCGAGGGCGGTGGGCGAGCGGGGGAGCAGCTCGACACAGGGCTGTGGAAGGGCCCCTGAAGGTCGGCTTCCAAGCTTCCATGAGCCTCAGACCTGGATCTGCGGGCATGGCCGCGACCCCACTCGACAGTCGACTCGATAGTCAGGGTGCGACGAAGTTGCCGGATCCGGGCATGATCTGTGGCGCCACTGACGAGCCCATCGCGAGCCATTGGAGGGTGGGAGTCGCATGGTTGTCCGATTCGGGGCATCGAGATCCAAAGAGGCATGGGACGTGGAATTAGTCGGCGGCAGGAGGTGGGCAGCAGGGGAGAGGAGGCTCTCATTCTGGAAACCAGTTGGGGTCAGGGCATCGCCACCGGGATGGGCTCTCCCGTCATGGGCTGCGGCACAGCAGCGACGTGGGGTGAAGAGGGGCAGACAGCGCGGGGGAGACGAGGGGCGACGAGGGGCGACGAGGGGGAGAGACGAGGGGTCGAATGATTGCCGGGGGGAGGGGGAGGGGATGGGGGGAAGGAGATGACGAGGAGGAGCACTTCTCTCGAGGTGTGGTGTGCTGCTTGGATGGATGCACCAGCCACTTGCTGTGTTTGGTACAGTCCAGACTGATTCCAGCCTGCTCCACGCCAAACGCAGGGCCGAAAAACACTCTGATCGGATGGCTGCTGCTGCCTGCGCAATCAGGGAACCCGCCATGATGCACATGCACCTTGAGGGCCCTCCGTCCACTGCAAAGTGCCCTCTTGCTTCCTTTTCCACGGTGTCCGTGGAGTGAGGGAGACCGTGGAGGGCAGCAAGTGTGTCTCCACCCACAAGTTGCGCCAATTGCAGTTCCCGATCACCCCCAAACCAACCGAGAGCCCAATTTCCCCCCTGTCCGCCATTTTCCAGGTTGCCCACACACACCATCCTCCATTCACACACCTCCATCCACACCACACACCACAAACCGCCCAGCACACACACCCAACACACCACAGAACCACAGACGCACGGTGGGGCGACGTCATCCTGCTCATGTCAACCCTCAGCGCCGGCGCGTAAAAACGAGGCGGCCAGACCTACCCGACATTCACGAGGCGTGGTCGACGGACGCTGAGCGACGGTTGCGCAATGGTGGGCGTGACAGGCACCCCCTTCACCATCCCCTTCCCCCTCCCCCGCTCGGACGCCCAGGATCAGCAATCAACACCACCACCACCACTCAGGGTCCGTCGGCGAGCGGTCCGGCAGGCTGCTGTCTCGAGAGGTGCCAGACGGGGTGCCAGACGGATGGATGCCGTTCGTTGATTGCAACGCTTGCCGTGCTGGCACTGCTGTGCTGGTGCTGGTGCTGCCCCGGTCCGTGTCTGCGCGCGCCTCCATGCCGGCACTCACCCCGCAACGCCGCGGCGATGCCTTTACCCGCCTCTGGTGGTGTCTCTCTCGGCTGAAGCGTCACCCACTCGCTCTCCTGCCCCCACCCCTAGGTTCTCACCCCCTCAGGGATACATGCAAGGTACCCGCCGCTGGCATCAGACACGCGATGTGTGTGACCCTGTGCGACATCGAGGGCCGACGAGGGCGAACTACCGCGCCATGCCGAAGGAATCGACTTGCCCAGGCGACCCTCACGCCCCCTTTCCCCCCTTCGTCGCCTGCGGCCTCTGCTGTCGTATTCGGCCGGTTTTGGTCGAATGGGCGCCTGCGACCGGCCCGCCAGAGACAGAGAACGGACTCGCACGGGTCTGTCGGTGCACTGTGTGCGCCAGATGTGGTCGGGCTGGTCAGGTGTCCCGGTTCGCTCATCTCTCGCATCGAGCTGTCCCGGCCAATGAACGCGTGTTTGACCTCTGTTCATGCCTCCAAGCAGCGACTCGGCGGCCGAGGACAGCTACCCCAACCCTTGCACCACCGGCGGCGGCAGCATGGGCAGCGTGGCAACATGGCCGCACCACTGCTTGTCCCCCCTCTCCTCCCCCCAGCCCGTCTCCAGCATCCTCGCGGGTTTGGATCTCTCTCGAGACCTTCCTTTATTTGACGTATTGCAGCAAGGAAACGAGCTCAACCAAGGTTGACGGCTAAAAACGCTCTCTTATATCGCCCTCTTATACCCCCAACCGGCCACAAAAGGACTAGAAGGGTTGCGACGACGCTGCAAGGGAGCTGTATCAGGAAACCCTGGGCGGCTCAGTCGCAGGGTCATCCCGGCAACAAAGCTTCTCTGGGCTCACTGATGGGTCTGAACCTTGACCCCAGGAAGTTTGAGGTCAGCTGCACTCCACCCAGACCACAGGGGTTTTGGACCCAAAGCGCTGGCTTGGGAATGGGCGGAGTCCTGCCAATCGTGACGGCATCGTCTGTCTGCCCTCTCTGATTTTTTTTTCTGTCTCCCTTTCTTTTTCCCTATTTTTGTTTGTTTTCCCAGTTTGCGTCGCTTGCAGAAGGGCAGTACCTTGTTCCCTGGGTACTGTACATCTGTTTGTCTGTACATACATTATTACCTGACGACCTGTCGCGCCGTGGTGGTCAAACGGACGGACAGCCAGATGCCTGCCTGCCTGCCTCCCTTGTTGATGACCTGGTTCCCTGGCTCGCTGGCCCGGCGTTTCTTGCGACTTCCCCTCTAGCCGTCCTGGCCCACTTACATCCCAACGCTCGACCCACGAGACGACGCCTGTGCCTGCCCAGGTTGCCAGGGGGGGAGGGGGTGTAGAAAGTCGAGAAAGTTCGAAGGGGATGAACCCCGTCGTTCTGCTCACCGGCTCCCTCCATCTATCCCCTGCCGGTTCCGGCTCACCCTTAGCTCTTCGGCAATCGGGCCCTGTTTCTGACCCATCTCTGGTCCGCTCCACGCCTGTTTCTGGGTCATTGTCGGGGACGAGCATGCCATCAGAGCCTGTCTAACTCTAGCCGGCCGATCCACAGTCCGTCAACCCGTTGCCTGTGCTGAAGGGGGGAGGGAAGGGGGGTGGGAGTGGACCTCCACTCTCTGCCTGTCTGCGCTACCGCAACTCAAAAGGCCGCCTCATCGCTCCTCTCGTCTGCTGCAGCCAGCAGCTCATCTACAATCAGGCTCCCACTGCAAACCCACGTCTGACAAACGGCCACCCGCGAACACTCGATCTGCTCGGCTGTCACGCTCCACCGCTGTCTCCCGACATCTTCCTGCCCTTGCCTCGGCTCTCTTCAAATAGCCCCCGGCTCGCCCTCGTCCTTGTCGTGGTTTTGGCTCTGGTAGCTACAGCTACTCACCGATCTGCCTCCCTTACCTGCCTGCCACACTCTCTTACACTCTCACTCACTCACATTGGCTGACACTCACGACCACACACCACCCTGACCACACCCTGACCACGACCCCTCCAACGCCCCCCCCCTCCAACAACAACCTCACTCTACGAGCTCATACCACCACACCCAGCATTGCAACCATCGCATTGGTTCCCTCCCGTTTTCGGTGTCCCACATAAACCTGTGAACTTTGGGGACTTCAACCCGCGCAGATCTCCATCCCTCGCCCATCTACTTGGTGAGTGTGGGATCATGCCTCGTCATTTCCTCAGCACTAACACGGCCAAAGGCTAGGGGCTTTTGCCCTTTTGAGGCGACACATCCACACACCACACCCGCCGGCGCGCCAGCTAGTCGGCATACCCTTGGCAGTCCAGCAGGAACCTTGCTGGCCACCGCCATCCCCAGATCTCCATTCCATCCCCGCCAACCCCGAAAACAAAGACCCCTGGACCACCACCACCGCCACCCCCTTCACCACCACCATCACCAACAAGCAAGATGGCCCTCGCCAGCCACGGCCACTGCGCGCACTCGTTCGTCATGATAAAGTCAGACAACACGCTGATCCAGTGGATGTGCCACGTCTGCCAGTGCGGGCCGTTCTGGTTCATATGGGAGTGCCGGTACTGCCGCCTGCACACGTGCCGCAACTGCATGGAGAGCGTGTAACCTGGCGCTCTTTTTCAGGGAGCCAGGACAGCCCAGCAGGCAGGCGGATTCTGGAACGGACTGGATCGAATCGATGGGGGAGAGGAGGTGGCTGTAGAGGGTGGGTGGTGAGGTGGGAGGGAGGTGCGCAGGTCAGTCAGTTTTTTTTTTTTTTAACGGCTTTCCAGTGTGGTGATCCCTTCGGAATCTGAGCTCAGGAGAGCGAGCAGCACCCAGTAGTGTGCTTGAACAGAAACGGCGGAGAGCAGCAGCTGTCATGATGCAGACAAACGGGCCAATTCCTTCTGCCAGCATCCGAACAGCCGGTTGGTCATTTGCACGCTCGCGCACAGATATCACAACTTTTTTTTGGCGGAGGAGCGTTTGAGTGCTGACGCCCCCCAAGCCTCCCAAGCAGCGAGTCAACCAAGACACAAAAAAGGATGCCCGCTCGCCCCACAGCCAACGGTCCGACCAAACGGTCGGGACAGACAAGTCCACTCCTCGCGTCCCTAACCAACCAAACCGGCACCAAAAAAGCAAGCTCTCAGATCCAGATCAGATCTCGAACGAACGAACGAACGAACACAATCCCGCGCTCTCCCTCTCGACGGGCACAGAAACACTTTCGCAAAGCCCGGGGTTTTCGGCGCCCTGCATGGCATGGCGTGCGCGCCGCGGTGTCACGCTCGGCGGAGACCCCGTCCCCCCCCTCCCCCCTGTGCCCGCCACGGCGGGTTCGCCAAATTTCGCTTCGAAGACACCACCACGCCTGCCCCTGTTCTGACCTGTTCCTGTTGAACTTGCCTGCTTGGTACTTTTTTTTGAAACTCTTTTTTTCGGCTTGTGTTTTTATTTGTTTTTTGGGCGAAAATTACACGATACCGGACACAGCGATACAGGCACGCTGCAGGTCCAGCACTTCCCCCTCCCCTTACCCTATTTCATTTTTGTGTATTTTTCCTTTGTCGCTACGGATGAGACGTGTTTTCGGATAGACAGACGGATGGACGGGATGACAAGGTGTATTATGCCCCCCCTATTGCTTCCACATTTTTCTTTCCTTTCTGTTTTTACACCCGGATACAAAGTTGGCTTTGCTTTTGGCGCGTGTGGGATAGACTGGATGGGATATCATTTTTTGTCTCCTTGGGCAATCCCCGGGACTGTTACAGGGAAGGAATGGATGGGAAAAGTTGGGCACAACAAAGGGGGACGGACAATGGAAAAGGATGTTGGTTTTCTGGTGGGTTGGTTTGTGGGAATTTACAAGGCTGGTTGGCGTCATTCAAGAAAAGATGGGAGACAGACCGGCACGGAGGGGGAAACTGTCTGTTTGGAGGTGGGTGCTGAGCATGCTGGCTGGCTCACCTCTCGCATCTCACCTTTCTCGCTGTTCGGTTCTCCTCCGCTGTTTGCTCTCGGGTCGGTCGGTTGCTTGCTTTTTTTTTTGGTTTCTTTCCTTTTTTCTCTGTTCCCCCATATCCAGATCCAGATCCAGATCCAGACAGATTCCTCGCAAGATCTCCAATCAGCACAGCTTGTATTGCAACTTCCCGATCCGGGCACGAATTCGCCTTGCCCCCATCGTGAACTCTCCCCTGCCCTTGCCCAGCATCCACCTCACTCATCACTCACCACTCAATCAATGCCTTACTCGCTTGACCTGTCAAAACCGCCCCCCACAGCAACCAAACTTTGCCCGCGCCTCGGCACCAAACTCTCGTCGCAGGTCGGCATGAATCTTGCCCTCTAGTTTGCCCCTCGACGCCAAAATCAAATAATACTCAACCCACCCACCCACACCTACTTGTACCCTTTGCCCATCGATATCGGCGCGGGTTTGGGTTTAGCTTCGCGCGTTGCGGGCGCGATCTCTCAACCCAACACTCGGATGGCCGCAGACAGAAGATCGCGGTTGCCGCTTTCGGCGCGGTGCAGATTTGCTGCTTTGGTTAGGGGGGGGGACCCGCCCCCACTTTGGCTTGGGTGTTGTCCAGAAAAGCGAGGACGCCACCCCCAATGTTCGGTTAGGTCTTCCATGCTTCGGTGTGTGTGGGCTGCGATGACAACCAAGACGTGATGGGATATTTTTGCGCGCAGTTTGAGGAAGGCCGCGGCCGTCGCCGAGGAGGTGGTGCAGGAGAATGCGGCTAGAGGGTTAGCTCGTCTTGTCTCTCTGTTTGTACGTGGACAGACAGATACAGAATGCGTAATCTGTGCAACCTGTCAACCTGAGACAGCGCCGGCGGCGGCGGGTGGTGGAGCCATGCACTGGGACAGACAGACTTTGATGTCCGTTGCTGGAGTGGGTGGATGGGGCTCACTAAGGCAGTGTGAGATTGCGGGCGAGGTATCGGGCTGGTTGGCGTCATTGGGGTGGAATCGTGAGGGAGGATGTTCAAGAGCCTCGGACCGAGTCGGTACAAAGTTGAACTCTGTGGATTCCAATCTTTGTTGCTGTGTGTTGTTCGTCGTTGGGTTCCTCTGGCTCCCTGCCCCTCTCCCAAGCCAAGCAGGAAAACCATGACAATCCAGAACCACCTCGAAAAAAAAACCAAGACCCGATACAACCCCAACCGTTGAACCAGGGCAATCGCCTGTCAGGGCACGGCAAGGCAGAAGACACGGGCTGTCTGCCGGCCTCCCTGTCTGTCCCAATCCACCATCTCCCAATTCCCTCCCAGTGGAGCTGCCCGTCTTCCACGCGGTGGGTTCTTCGAGACCCGCCGCCCACTAAGGAAGCCAGTCCCAATCCGCTCCCGCCCTTCCCTTGCCTCCGATACCCCGACTTCCCAATCGAGACACCTGCACGAATTCGCGGGGCGTGATTGGCGGGTTTCGACGGCCTTCTTCGATTGGATTGGACGCATGCAAGGTCGGTCTGTGTCTGGCTTTGCTTGGCCGCCGTTGTCGTGCGTCATGACCCATCTCCAATTTGGGGGGCACAGCAGCTGGCCGGCCGGCAGCGCAATGGGTGGGCTTGCTGCCCAAACGGGCGAGATGCCTTTGCCTGATTAGTTTGCCTGCTTCTGTGGTTACTGTTGCTGCGATGGCGTGGTGGCATGATGGGCGGACTGGACGTATGTGACCTGGTAATTTGCCCACGCGGCTTGCTGGCGGGCAGCTAACTACCACCAGTGATCACCTCCGGTGTGTGATTTAATTTGGCCCAGGCGCTGGCCGTTGCGCAACCTACCCTTTCCTGTGGGGTACTTGTTCGGTTGTAACTATCACGTCCGGCTGCTGTATCCTGTGCCTGTGGGAGGAAGGTGGTGGTGTGGTAGTTACCGTACATGTACGGCCGTACTTACAACAGAACACCACATCGCCGCCGGCAGTCACGTCACGGCGGGGGGGTACGACGTGTCAAGGCAGCCCATCAGTCCATCAGTCCATCAGTCCATCAGTGCCCTCAACCCCACGACCCTGTTCAGCCTCATGTCTCAGAGGGCTTGTTTGCCCTTCGGTGAGAAACGCGGTGACCGAGCACGACCGAGACGGAGATCGCTCCGACCGGCAGGGGACGGACGTCGTCTCAAAGGCGGCAGGGCAGCATGGTGGTAAAACGAAACCGCGGAGCTTTTTACGGCCTTATGCTTCGGCCAGCCTTCTCGAACGCCGTGGCGTGCTTCGCCGCCGCCTCGTCACGATCGATCTCCCGTCGCGCTAGCAACAACCCAGTCCCTGGCATAGAATATGTACATGCCCTGGTCCCGGTGCCTATTCCGTAGTGGTGCGCGCCCGCCCTGTGTCTGAAACAAAAAACATGTGAGATTCGTCTCCTGTCACGACGCACGTATGTGGCGCCGTCGTGCCACCCACAGCCCAGAACCAACCCACACCCCCCACTGCCCCCCTTCCCCTCCTTCTCTTCTCTCTCTTTTCTAGACACACCACCACGACGTCGACCAGAACCGATCAGATCAGATGCATGCGCTAGCCCCGATAGGCCCGGACCTGCAGCTTGGCCGCATGAGCCTCACGGGGCCGAGGCCCTCCGGGTCTGCCGAGGGTTTAGCGCGGCACGTTCCGGCGCATCTGATCGGAGAGTCCCGGGGAAGCCATCCGTGAATTGAAGGCGCGGCCATACACATATTGACCTTCCCGAATGAAACCAAGGTCAATAAACTTTGCAGTCCTGTTTTGGGCGCGCAGCCTCGTCACAGATGCCTGACCGGTGCGGGTCGCAGAAATTTCGCTCGGTGTGCTGCAGGCAGCAACAAAACACACGAGACAAGAAAGGGAACGTCCCGATGTATCGGTCGGTTTATCTGACACGGCGCCATTCCCGGCTAGTCGAGGCCGCCAAGCCGGACGTGGCCTCCGCGCCGGGCTTTTGCAGGTCAGCGCCCGGCTGTCGAAGAGATTAGGGATTGTGGTATGCATGAGGACGCGTTCGCTCCCACGACCCGAACCGCGTGGCATGGCACGACGAGGGCCAGCAGGCCCTGTAGCCCTGGACCACCAGCACTCAGCACCCAGCGCGTGCCCGCCGGTGGTGGGATGTCAGCGCTTGCAGCGGCCCGCAGTGACATCAGCCTGAAACTCTCAGCCTTTCCATCACGCCGTTGGGGCGCCGGGCCAGCGGGCCATGATACGGCTGTTTCCGCACTAGTTAGCCGTTGAGCGGGGCCGCAGCCCAGCTCAGCTGGTGGTGTCAGGAAGATCTTGGTTGTCGAGGACGGAGGGCCCGGACCAGGAAACGGAAACAGCCGACGTGTGACTCACTCGAGCCGTCGTCGACAAGGGGTCCCGCCAGAGCCTCTTGGTGATGGATGACGCGGGTGTGGGTGGATGCCGCTCCGAAAAACTCTTTCCGACTGGCACTGCACGCGGCACAGCCGGCGTGGGCGCATACCTCGAGCACCCTGCATGAACCTGGATATCGTGAGGATATCGCGCAATCCAGTTGTGCGTTTTCTTTCCCACACGCCCTCGTTGGCATGTACTTGGAAGCCAGGCATGTACCTGCGCGCCCCCCCTCTTCCGCAGTGGTATCTCCAAGTCGCCCCCGGTGATGGATCGTGTAGCCGAGCTGGTACCGACTAAGTCGCTGTCACAGACAACCCCGGCAAGGCGCGGCGAGAATCACGGCCGCGAGTCAAAACATCCTCGGCCAGAGTCGGCATGGAGCCGAGAAGTGCGGTAAGGGCGGTCCAAGGCGAGCACCTTCCTATGTCGGAACCCACACCATGGCGGATGTGTGATGAACAGGCCTCCAGGCGCATCGACATATCGGCGCCGCCACGCATCGTTCCATATCCAATCGCCAGGCCGACTCGGGGAAGGGGTTGGTGTTTTTCGCGCAGTCGGTCCTATTCGAGCGATTGACGAAACTCCCGGCAAAGACTCGGGTAATGGAGTTTCAATTTTTTCATCTCCCCAACGGTATTCGAAGCCTCTCCCGGCGGTTTGTTGGGGAAGCTCAATATCCAAATCGACCGCATGTTGGGTGTGGTCTGTCTCTGGCTATTTCGGACCGATAGAGGGGAGACAGCCGCGGGGGAAAACTGGAGTGCCGCTGGGAATGAGCAGGGCCGACTCAACCGTGGGTGTGTGTGGTGGTAGGCGCAGTAGTCTGGGTCAAACAGCGGTCAATACGAGCGTGAGGGGACTCGGCAACATCCAGCGACACCCAGCAACGCCAAACAAGACGCAGAGGCTGGCGGAGCGAGGTCTTCCCCCGCTAGGCAGAACCGTAGGTCCGCTCAGCATCACAACGTGGCGGAAGGCGGCCCGCATGCGTACTGTGTAGAGCGGGCGTTGAGTCGGCTGTCGGGTGTTCGGCGGGTGGTGGTGGAGGGTAGTGCGTAGTTGATGGCTGAAGGAAATTGCGAGGACGAAGGCAGAATTTAGCGGCGACTGTGGGGATCTGGAGCTTATCGTGGGTATGGTGCGGGGTGCAAAAGGGTGTGTGGCTTTCTGCGTGCTGGTTAGCGAGGGGTTAGCGAGGTGCGTGGAGGGTGGAGGATGAGCCCAAAGCTGCAGGTTTGGCGGAGTGAGGCATCAAAGGATTCGAAGGAGCCGTGGCTCCGCGAGTTGTCGAGGGAGGATGAGGATTGCGCCAGAGGATATTGTCCCTTCCCCCTGGAATTGAAGAGAGCTGAAAGGAGGGAGCTGTGGTGGGTTTCTCACTCCAACCAACCCTTACCCAGACGACCCGCTGGCAGGGCCAGGAAAACCCCACAGGCCACGACCCCACCGACCAGCTGCTGGGTTGGAGCCTGCACCCCGCTGTTGCAGAATCTCGACAGCTCGCTTCCACCAACCAACCAGTCTGTCAAATCAACAACAACCAAACGTTGAGAATATTGGGCAACAACAATATCGCCGCGTCCTGCGCGCTAGGGCATTTGTTTTACTATGTCGCATTCCAGGACCGATACAGAGCCCGCCCAGAGGCTCGATGCAACGCTCTCGTTCACTGACCGCCAATTGCACATGCACATGGCATCGCATAGCAAACAGCAACCAGCCATTCCCTGGCCCTAAGCATGGCCTCATCTCGCGAGGCCTGACCAAGGAGACTACTATGTACCACAACAATGCGTGGGCAGAACCCTCGGCGGTGATTCGGCGCTTTGCCACGGTTCTTGGCCGCCGGGCCAGTCCTCCTGTCGCACCCATGACGACCATGGCGGCGCGGTGTCCCCGACGTGCTCCCCGACGACGTGTTCGCCGCCGTGTTCTCCGACTTGTGGTCCTCTCCGAGACTCCGACTCCAAGACACTGGCCCGGACAGGTTGACCAACACGTGGCCCCCAACGCCGATCTGCGGCACGGCACGGCTGGCAAATCATGGCCGGCTGCCAGATGACGTCTGCCCTTCCGGCTGTTGTATGCCGCTGCACCGCGGCTGCAGCCCTCAGCTCTCTGCCGCTGCTGCCGGCAATATATTTATGGGCTGCTCCCTGCGTGGGCGTGGGGCTGCATCATGGGTTGCCGTCACACATGGGCGCTGCGCTGTTGCTGCGCAGTGACACCAGCGGCGCACCCGCGCTTGGGTCTCATCTCAGACCTGCAATGCGAAACAATGCGTCATCCGTGCCACTGACATCTCTGCAAATAGGCACTTGCCATGGAAATGGAGGACCGGTCGGGTGTCACAGCGCTTGTCGGCTGCTGGTTATTGGCCGGTTCGGAGCGGTCTTCCTTCTCCCGGCATGGCCCGCCTCCGGGGCCACTGCACACGGGGCACAGCCACGGCCGTCCCCGTGGCCGGTCCGCATGGATGCCTGAGATGGGCCTGCCATCCGATCCTACCTACCTCAGGCGGTGCACTCCGGCGCCGCCATTCGACTGGCCAGTCCGCCACGGTTCTGCCCGCCCGCCCTCTGCGGTCGCCGCTGCCTTTCCCTGGCCGCGCAGGGATGTGCTTACCCGGTCGCATACCCGAGGCATTAATACCTGTGATGAGGCTTCCCTTTCGGAGTCCCCATCCGGAGCCCCCAGAATGGCATTGTTGGACAGCATGGGTTGCCCGGCCGGCCATGGCATGGGCACGGGGTCCTTAGAGTTGGACTCATCCGTCTGTTGTCGCTGCTGCGCCGCATGCTTTATGGCCATGGCCAACACGCACTTAATGACACTGTAGCTCATGCCGCCCGCTCCCTCTCCTCACCTCCAGTCCTCCTCAGTCCTGCTCCTGCGTAGGCTCATCACCCAGCTCATCCTCACCAACCGCCGCCATGGTCTCCTTTTGGTATGGCGGTCTCGCCGCCCGCGCTTTCCAGTCCATATCCTCACTACAGGGGCTGCAAGCGGCCAACGACGCGTACACGGACCGCTCGTTGGCGGCGGCCAAGGCGCTCCAGGGCTGGTACGACGCACCCTCCGGGCTCTGGAGCACCACGGGCTGGTGGAACAGCGCGAACTGCCTCACCGTGCTCGCCGACTGGGCATCTCTCGCGGGGGCCGCCACCGCCCAGACTATAAACGTGGCCGGCATCATCTCCAACACCTTCACCAACGCCCAGCGCGTCGTGGTGACGGCCCAGAAGACGCTGTCTGCCACGGGCCTGATCACGTCGAGCTACCAGCTCGCGCAGGCCGCCGAGAAGCGGGGATTCTCCGAGTTCCTCAACGACTACTACGACGACGAGGGGTGGTGGGCGCTCGCGCTGATCCGGTCGTGGGATGTCACGCGGCAGCAGGCGTACCTGGACGCGGCCGAGCGCATCTTCGCCGACATGCAGGCCGGCACCGATGGCAAGTGCGGCGGCGGCATCTGGTGGAGCAAGGAGAAGGCCTACAAGAACGCCATCGCCAACGAGCTGTACCTCAGCGTGGCGGCCAGCCTGGCAAACCGCATCCCGGCCAAGAAACAAACATACACGCAGATCGCCAGGGACGAGTGGACCTGGTTCAAGAACAGCGGCATGATCAACCAGGACCACCTTGTCAACGACGGCCTGCGCATCAACCCCGACGGCAGCTGCGTCAACAACGGGCTCAACACGTGGTCCTACAACCAAGGCGTCGTCCTCGGCGGGCTGGTCGAGCTGGCCAAGGCCACGGGTGATGCGGCGTACCTGGTCGAAGCGGTGGTCATCGCGCACGCGGCCATCAAGCTGCTCAGCGACGCCGACGACATCATCCGCGAGGTGGACAAGTGCGAGCCCAACTGCGGCGCCGACGGCAGCCAGTTCAAGGGCGTGTTTGTGCGGAATTTGAGGTATCTGCACGCGGCCGCGCCGCAGGAGGCGTTTAGGACCGCGATCCTCAAGAACGCGGACTCGATCTGGGTGAGTGACCGGAATGAGAGGGACCAGCTGGGGATCAAGTGGACGGGCCCGCCGGAGCTGGGAGGGGGACCGAATGCTGCGACGCATAGTTCGGCGATGGATGTTATTGTTGCTGCGTTGGGGACGAAGTAGGGAAAGGGGGCAACTAAAAAAGAAAAGGGGAAGGGTTGGGTGGATTGTTTATTGTTTTTGAGGGATGACCAGCGAAGGGGGGAGCGATTGCATATTTACGTAACTACAGGAGATACCCGTATAGTTAACAGCGCAGTTTTTACCACCTATTTCCCTGTTCATGACTTGACACTTGAGTTTGTTGCAAGACGGATGTTGGCGTCCTGATGTGGCATGCTGTGCGTTGCTGCCTGGTGGTGTTGTTGATCCCCCTCCAATCACTGACTGAACGAGTGAGGGGCTCACTCATTCACTGAATCCGTGGCCCCACCTCAAACTTCAACCTCACATCAACAACTCACCCCAGGTCACCCACAATCAACCAGCACCATGGACGCCCCCGAAGAAGACCTGGACATCAAACTGCAAAAGATCTCGGGCGACCTCATCGCCGAATTTGACAAGTCGCTGCGCGTCTTCCTCCGCAAGCCCGCCCGCGATGGCGCATCCGCCTCCCTCCCACCAGTGCGCTCCCGCGTGCGAACCCGAGAGACGGACCGGTTGATCTCTACGGTATGTCTTCCCCTTCCACCACCCAAATCACCATCCCACTAAAGGAAAAAAAAAGCTCCTCGACCCCTTCCAAGAACTCCCCCAACTCCTCGACCCGCACCTGCCCCTCTGGCTCCCCGCCCTAAGCGACGCCTTCCTTGAGTCCGTCCAGCAACAGTCCCACCCCCGTTCCCACCACCCCGCCCCCGCCAGTGATGTCCTCGACAGCAGCGGGGGCAACGGCACGCGCGCGGCCCTGCTCACCCCGCTCCCCCGCGCCATCTGCAGGTTGCTGTACACGCTGTGCAAGATCCGCGGGGAGAAGGTGGTGGTGCGGTTCCTGGCGAATGAAGCCAAGTATCTGGAGGTTTTGTTGACCGCGCTGGAGAGGGCGGAGAGGGAAAGCAGGGAGGGGAAGGGCGGGTGGACGTGGGAGGAACGGTATGTGGTGTTGTTGTGGCTGGGGTATTTGTTGCTGGCGCCGTTTGATTTGGCGAGTATTTCTTCTGGGACTGTTGGGGATGGGTTGGATGGCGGGGAGGAGGGTGGGAGTACTGGGATGGGTGGGTTGGAGGGGTTCTTGGAGGCTGGGAAATTGCCGGGCATTGCGGTACGGGTACTGCCTATTGCGGTGAAGTACCTCGCGGCGCCGGGGAAGGAGAGGGATGCGGCGAGGGCGGTGCTGGTGCGGATCGCGATGCGGGGGGATATGCAGAGGTTGGGCGTGCTGGATGGGCTGGTCAGGTGGGCGCTGGAGGCGCTAAAGCCCGCGGCTGACGGGCAGGAGCGGACGCCGTATCATTATATCGGCGTGCTGGGGTTTTTGGCGGGAGTACTGGGCGCGTCGGCCGACACGTCGGATATGGATGGGTATTTGGGACGGGTGTTTGGGGTGGTGCATGGGATTGCCGCGGAGGGGGGTGGGCAGGCGGGGTCGATGATGGCGTCGGCCCTGGCGAGGAAGACGGTCATCAAGGTCATCAGGGCCATCGCGGTGTTGGCGCTGAGGAACCCCGAGGATGAGCAGGGCATGGAAATGGTTGAGACAACCATTGGGTTCCTCCTTGAGTGCCTCGCCGACAACGACACGCCCGTGCGCTTCGCCGCCAGCAAGGCGCTCAGCATCATCACCCTCCGGCTTGACACAGACATGGCGTCCCAGGTCGTCGAGGCCGTCCTCGACTCGCTCAACAAGAACGTCTTGCACGTCAAGGACCCCCGACAACCCACCGCGCCTCCAAAGAAGGACCTGAGCATGGTCGACCCGCTCGAGTGGCACGGCCTGATGCTGACCCTCGCCCATCTGCTGTACCGCCGGTCACCACCTGCTGAGAACCTGGCCGACATTGTGCACGCGTTGCTGATGGGGCTGTCTTATGAGCGCCGCAGCACCTCGGGGAGCTCGACGGGCGCCAACGTCAGGGACGCCGCGTGCTTTGGCGTCTGGGCGCTGGCCCGGCGGTACACGACGCAAGAGCTGCTGGCGGTACCGACCGAGGCGGTCTCGCCGTCAGGGGGCTCGTCGATTCTACAAATTATTGCGACGGAGCTCGTCGTGGCTGCCTGTCTGGATACTTCGGGCAACATCAGGCGCGGTTCTTCAGCCGCCCTTCAGGAGCTCATCGGCCGCCACTCTGACACCGTCGAGCAGGGCATCTGGGTGGTCCAGACGGTGGACTACCACGCCGTTGCCCTGCGGTCGCGGGCTCTCCGGGACGTTGCCCTGGGCGTTACGAAGCTCTCGGGGCTGTACGGCGAGGCCATCTTGGATGCCCTGCTTGGTTGGCGCGGGGTTGGCGACGCGGACACGGCTGCGAGACGGGCGGCGGGCATGTCCTATGGCGCCGTAACCGCGCAGCTGGCTTCCACAGAAGCCGACCCCATGCAGAGACTTGCGCAGTCCGTATCGCTGGTCCTGGAACGCATCAAGACACTCGAGGCACGCCAGGTCGAGGAGCGGCACGGGCTGTATTTCAGCTTTGCCGCCGTCCTCGACGCACTCCCAGGCACCGGGATCCGGTCAGGCAGCGCCTTTGACACCTTCGTCGGCCTCTCCACCGACGCTCTACTCTCCATCCTCGGCGACTGCGACACCAAGACCTACCGCAAACCGGAACTCATCGCCGAGGCCGCCAGCCAGCTCATCATCTCCTCCTTCCCAATCCTGCAGGCGACTGCCTCTCCCACGGCCCCGCTCCTCCCAGGGGCAGCCCTGAAATCCAAAACCGGCGGCGAGCTCGCTCACCTCGTTCCCCCGACCACTCTCGAGGACGCCTCCGCAACCGGCAAACTGACCACATTCTCCACCCTCGCCCGCACCGCCCTCCAGTCCTGGCTCGTCTACCCCGACCTGGAGATCATCGCGGCCGCGGCGTCGGCCGCCGTCGTCCTGCTCCTCTTCACGCACCCCGCCTCGGCCCGCGACGCGACCATCCGCGACTGGGCCGACGCGGCCCGCGCGCGCCAGTCGTCCAAGACGCGCACGACGAGCGGGCATTTTGCGGCGCTCGCGGCTGTGTATCCCGTCGCGACCGCTTTGCTGAGGGGGGCGGGGGATGGGGAGGGCGATCTGATTTGTGATGCGGTGGTGGAGCGGTGGAGGGGGGATCCGGCGACGGATACAAGGGCGTGTATCATGCAGGGATTAGCGGGGAGTGAGTTATTGAGGGGGCGGGTGGGGGTGCTCGGCGGGCTGGTCGCGGAGGGGTTGGATGATTATACCGCGAATGCGAGGGGGGATGTGGGCGCGAATGTTAGATATGAGGCGATTAGGGCGACGAGGGCGTTGTGGGAGGGGGGGTTGGAAGAGGGGGGACTGGTGGAGGGGTTGTTTTTGAGGATTCTGAGACTGGCGGCCGAGAAGCTGGATCGGGTCAGGGCACAGGCGCAGGCGGCGTTGGCGGTTGTTTTGAAGCCAAGGTGAGTGACTTGACTCTGGTATTGTTGTTTGCATCGTGGAGTTGATGTTTGCTGACACCACCCAGCCAAGCCGCGCTCCTCCGGCGCTCAACCTTCTCCTCGCGGGCTTACTTTACCTTTTTGCTCGACCTGCACCAGCAGGACTGGCTGCTCCCCTCCGTCTCAGCTACCGTCAAGGCGGACCCCGCTGCGTGGATGGACGCGCTCATGGCCGGGCTCGTCTCGTCCGCCGACACAGGCAACGAGGAGCTTGTCATCGCGGCGCGGGCAGCGCTGTGCGAGTTCTGCGAGCGCGCCCCTGCCAACCGCGACGCCGTCTGCGCGGCCCTCGCCAGAAACTTGAAAGCATGGCAGGGCACCGATCGCGTGCTGGTGCCCACGCTTGAGGTGGTTGCGTTCCTGTTCCACGTGGGCATCTTTGCGCGTGCCGCGGGGGTGAGCTACAAGGGCCTGTGTCTGCAGGCGCAGAAGGCGTGCTACAAGACGGGCAACGTGCGCAAGATCGAGGCGTGCGTGCGGGTGTATGGGGCCGTCGCGGAGCTCGGGCGGGATGCCGACTCGGGCTCCGGCTCTGGCTCCGGCTCCGCCGACGGGGAGACGCGGAAGAAGATGCTCGACGGCGCGGCCGAGGCCCGCGCGCGCCTCGCCGCGCTGCTGTATCACCCCTGGCCCCGCGTGCGGAGCATGGTGGTAGATGAGTTGTGGGGAGTGTTCCACGACGAGCCGGCCGCGCAGGGGCTTCGGGGTGTTGACTGGGGCCGGGCGGATAAGGTGAGGATTAAGGCGGTGGTGGGCGCATTGGGGTTGGCTTAGTTGGGTGGCTACGCGCTACGATGGAGGCTCCGTACGTGTGGATGGTTGAGGGTGGTTGACCGCTCCTTTGCGAACACGAGGGGGCGGGAGAGGTGGCGGCGGAAGTAGCTCCGGACCAATCAGAGGGCTCAGCTATGGGAAAAGCTTGCAGGGAGGAATTGACTCGATTCAGAGGAGGCGGTTTGAGATTCCCTTGCTGCCGCCGTCATTGTCGTGTTGTGACTGTTGGACATCCTCTGCTCTGTACTACCGTGTAGACCTGCCATCACACAACCACGATACGAATTACATACATCGGATGGATTCAACCAACCCCTCGATCCCTCTCCTGCGCACGTGTGGCGGCACCAGCCCTGCCAAGCACCCCGGCAAGCAAGCAAGGACAGGCCAGCGAGAAAACGACGTGCGAATCCACCCGGCTGTGAGATCCCGCTGCCGCGCCGAGCGCGGGGGGGTTCGGCCAAGGAACTGGCCAACACCCCCGCTTCCAGACGACGTCTTCTTCCTCTTCGAATGGCGTGCAGGAAGGGCGGATGCAGAGGACTTTGTCTTGCCTTGGGTTGGTTGGGCTGCGGTGGTGGTTGGTGGTGTCATGTGCAGGTTCGGGGGGGATGGATGGATGGATGTGTGCTGGCCTTTTGCGCTGCTTGAGGTCCCTTTCCTCCCGGGGAGAAGCCCGAAGTGGAAGAGGGCTGAGGTTGAAGCCCGCACACCAAGCAAAGCAAACCTGCCAGAGAATTACTGTGAGAGGAGGGGTCGTGATACCATGGTGAAGCAGAGCATGACGTGCTCAACGGCCGCGACCAGCCACAACCACTGCCAACACTCAATGGCTGGCCGAGCCCGAGCCGGCGTGCAACTTCATTTGATCCCTTCGCTGTCGTCGCCGGCGCGGGGATGACCAGGAGGTCCGATGGTCGCCGATTAATAACGACCCTGCCCGGCTTGCGGGTATGTTTGGGGATTTTGGAGGTTCGCCGAGCAAATGACAAACATCCCTGTTTCCTCTCCACTAGCCCCAGCCTCCCACGTGCGAAGCCTGCCCTATTTCCCTTGCTTGCCCTGTCGTGGTGCTGTCATCGACGTTGGTGATGTTCGTTTCGTTTTTTGACTCTGGGGAGGACGGGGTTCAATCCAGTCAGGTACATTTCGGTACGAAGGAGCTGCTGCAACCCCCCCGCCCAGGCACGGCCACGTGACCATCCCCCGCGTGTGGAAAGAGAAGTATAATTTCCTTGCCGTGTTTCGTTTGTTGGGCCATGCCAGGACAGTCATGTCAGGTCAGACGACGTGGGAAGGATTTGAGGCATTTGACAGTGGGGAATTATGCACCGCACTGAGTTGGGGAGCGATTGAGGTGAGTGACAGGGGTTGTTGATGGGGTTCTTTGGCCCCCGCTTCTTTTTTTCGTCCATCTGAGCATTTTGCGGGACACAAGCTTGGGGCATCATCTGAACTCTGGGCTCCTGCAGTTTTGGGATATCTCTCCAACCCCAATGACAGCAGTAATATCACAATCCCGATGCCGACATCCCCTCACCCTTCCCGTGTTTGCGCTATGTATGGATACACACACCTGCCCGCTGCGGCCCTTAGCTCAACCAACAACACGCGCATCCGATCTCCGATCTCCGCGCTCTGCCGTGTTTTTCTGTCGAGCTGCCTGCAGCTTGCCTGCAGCTGCCAAAGGTATATATGATGCATCGCTTCTTGGTCTGTTTGTAAGTGTGTATGTACCCAGTTAATCTGGCAGTGAGAGGAAGAAAGACGTGTCGATGTGGAATCAATCTCGTCGGTTTCGATCGTCGAGCTTGTGGGCACTATGGATGAAATCTGAGGTTGCGTTGGGGGTGCTAAATCCGTGGAGTTTAGTTTATTTGTGCTACTCCTCCCGTCCATGATGGATGGATACCCGTTGAGGAGGGTTACACAACGGCCGTTGACGACCAGTCACGGTGGGTGTTTGATGTTGGCGTGGAGATGCCCCGTCAATAATTGCACTTTTCAGTGTCGATATCACAATCACTGTTTTGATGTTGTGGCCAGGGAGGCAGGTGAGATCCGATGGGATGAGATGAATTGGGTGGAGAGGGTCAGGTTGCAAGCCATCTGCACATTCTCGGCGTTTGACACATCTCGCTTGTCATGAAGTGGACGGGCAGCCAGCGGAGCTCGTTCCGGTGGCTTGCGGGCGGCTCGGGGTTTGGGCGGTTGAATCAACGGCCACGGCAACGGTCCGGCTGATGATGATAGACTCCATCTCTCTGAGAGAGTGTCTGATCCTGGATGTGCCGATGAGAGTGCCCACTCTTTGCTGCCGTTTGCTCCAAGCAGCGCGCCAAGAAGGCACAAGCTCGGGGCCTGCTGCTTCGAGGAGGCGGATGTTGGCGTCGGCCCTGGCCGAGCGTAACCACACTTTTCTGTCTCTGTCGCATCCATCGTTGTATCACACGAAAACACCCTTGACCGCCAGGCCCTGCATGTGTCTTCCCCCTCGCTTTTTTGCGCATCATGCCGATGGAGCAGCCGACAGTCCGACAGGCAGCCATGCAAACAAACAGACAGCCGACAGACGACCAACACAAGCCGTTGGTGCCGGCGGTGCCGTTGGTGCGTCAAATCGGGGGGTGCATCGGCGGATGCATGGCCCTGCTGCGGCCGTCGAGGCCGCACCGATGTGGCTACTGCTTTGAGAACGACCTCAGGCGGAGGAGCAGAGGAGCAGACAACGTCTCAGGTGACGTCGGAGCCACCACCGCAGCTCCTCCTGCAATGACACCATGAGCCTCTTCGACCAGCCACGGTTGGCCTTGGCGAGGCTGGTTGCCGAGCTGGTTGCAGCTTGCTACGAGATAGTCCCTTCGGTTGCTCGGTTGCTCGGGCACATCGCCGTCGATAGCGGCGGACGCAGCCGGAGCCAAGCGCGTTAGCTTTTTGGTTGGCTGGCATCTGTCTGTTTTGGCTTGAGTGGTGGAGGGCAGAATGGACGCATCTCAGATCCACGACAAAACACTGGTTGCCCTCCACCGTGCACAGACTGTCCTAGGTGCAAATAGAGGTACGTACACGGGTGCGCGTACCCGTGCCCCAGCTGATGTCGACGATGGGTTGGGACATGCGCAACCAAGTGCGGCTCGGCTTGCAATTCCCCTTTTGGCAACCACTGTCAAACGTCGCACACAAATCCGGTTGCGTTTCCCTCGTCGGCCTTCCATCGTATCCTGTCAAATGAACGCCCAGCAGCGCAATCTGGCTCGCACCCGGTTGCGGTTACACGTCCAGGAAGGAAAGAGAATCAGAGCACCAACACAATGCACCCAGAAATGCTGCGGGCGATCGGTATGCCGCGGCCAGGCAGGGGGATGACGGTCGGAAAGTGAGACAACGGGCTGCCACGCCGCGCAGAGCGCCGCGCGGAGATCCGGATCATTGCTCGTTCGTGGTCGTGGGTGTGTGTCATCGCCTCGTTGCGGACCGAGCCTCCCCGGAACGGCCACTAGGTCGGCCAAGCAAGTGGCCGTCTTTCATCTACATCTGTATCTCCATCAGCACCGCGGTTGGTTGTGGCGCTCATGCCCCGAGGCCGATGTCACTGCGCCCTTGGGGACCTTGGGTGTTTCGTATGCGGCGGGCTGGCTGCCATCGGCTGGCTGCCAGGAGTGACTTCGTGTGAGTGAAGCTAGTCAGTCAGTCTGGACCTCGATGGAAGCCCCGTCGGTGGGAACCCGGTCGTAGCTTTCTCCATCGCATCGTCATGGCCGAGCACAGGCCGTTCTGGGCTGGATGAAGTCGCCCAACCGCCATCGCCAGAGTGAGACATGCAGCAGCCGCAACATGATACGCCGGATCGGAGGCCAATTCCCGCGCCTGCAGACAGCCACCCTCCACCCTCCCCCGCCATGCCCTAGCCATGACCATGCCATGCCCCGCCTTGCCGCTTGCAGCCGAGAGCGAGCAAAAAGAGGCTGGTGCAGACCGCCTTGCGGGCGGGCCAGACACCCCTGTTTACACTGCCCGCACCATTCTCTGGGTCCGTCTGCAGAAACTGAAAATTAACTAATCCGGTGGCATCGCCCCGAGGAATGGTCGGGAGTCCGGGCCAGAACGACGACGACTCGCCGAGGGAGCGGCAGCGAGGGTCAACACATGCCGATGGATGAGATGGTGTGTTTTGTCACGTCGCGACGGTGACCCCCGCAGCGAGGCGGTCCCGTCTAGTCCAGCCGACGACGACGTCGACAACCTGCCGCCGCAGCAGCCACCGACGCAGCATGTGCGTCGACAAGAGCGGACAAGACGGGGGGATAGGGCCGGGGACAGGCCCGCCTAGGACAGGGCAGGGGGCCACGCTTCGTGCCGATGTTTACACGCAGGCCGTCCGTCCGTCCCCGTCCACGTATGGGGGTCGGTCTCGGCGCTGGGCTGTCGTGATCGACAATGCGGCAGCCAGGTGCTGCAGCAGGGACTGACGGACGAGAGGAGGGCGGCAGGAGGAAGCGGGAGGATGGGGGCGCGGCTTTTTTTTGTCCCTGGCCTGGCCTTCGTTCTCGTGGTCGGCAGGGCCTGGGTCCAAGGACGTACGAGGACTACATAGAGTGCGCTGTTGGTTCCATCAAAGAGGCTGGAACATCGAATCGGCGAGGGCGAGGGGAGACTCCTTGCTGGGCTGAGAAGCATTGATCATGGATATGCCCTCGGCAAGAGAGGTGGAGACTCGAATCCCACCAGTTCCTGTTGCACTGCTGCCCTGTTCGCGGGCTGACGAAGCTTCTTGTTGAGAGAGTCGCTTTTGTGCCCAGTGCTCAAACAAGTGGGCATCCCCCGGCAACGAAAAACTCGCCGCCCCCGGCTTAGCTGCGGGTCGAACCCGCTACGGATAGTCGCGCTAGCTCGCGCCCCCCGGTCGCATTCTGGCCGCAATCCAATCCCGCGCAGCAATCGCTGACAGTCTGACAGAGGGGAGAAAGGGGAGGGATGGGGTGGAAGGGTGAGGGAATGGAGAGGAGAAAAAGGTGGAGGGGGGGCGTGTCCCCACATGGAAGCCCACCCACCAGCCAAGGAGTGGAGAGCGGAGAGTGGACACACACGGCACAAGCTTGGTTAGGTGCTGTCAGGCCAGACAAGGCAGCCCAAGGCCCAAGAGAAAAGTCTCCCGACCACCACGCACCAGTCCAAGACCAGACGAGACTTGCACTCGCTCACACCACACTTACCACACACCACACACACTTCGAGACCCTCTCCATCCCATCTTCCCATCGCACCCTCAACGCCCGCGACACCGCCAGCCAGCCCAGACATTGGCCCTGGCCGCTCCACTGACGCTGCATCGACGACCTGGCCAGCTGCAGCCCACGCCCCTGCATCGCTACTCCTGACGGTCTGGTTGCTGTTTTGAAACATCACGTTTTTGGCGCACCTTTGACGCCCGATATCGACGCCTAACCCTGACCACACTCGATCCCCCCCAACGCCGGCCGTTGCAGCCCATACCCGCCGCAGCGACCAGGCCTCGCCCACACCGTCCACCCATCGAGCACGTCTGCCCGTCTGCCAGCGAGCCCGCGTTGCCTGCGTGCCCGCCTGGCGACGCGCGTACCCCGCCGCCCAACACGGCACACTCACGCTGGGGCGCCCCTTCCGACGGGGAGGAGGCGGATCTCGCCATGGAAGCCCTCAAGAACCTAGTGGCCAACGTGCCCGACTGGCTCAAGAAGCTCAACGAGCTTAGCGGTCAGATCGAGCAGCGCCAGATCGAGCTGGCCAAGCTGACCGAGGAGAACAAGGCGTCTTCGCCCGACGGTTCTTCCTCCACCGCCACCAAATCAGTCCGGAATAAGGGGTCGACCGAGTCACTGAAGGCACGCGACGAGCCCGAGGCACACCCGACCGATCCGATAGAGTCCGACGCCGCCGATAATGCCGCCGACACGGACGCTGCCGCCGCCGCCGGTGCCGCCGCCGCCAAGGCCAACGCCGAGCAGCAGCAGCCCGCCGCCCCGGCCAGCCCCTCACACTCGCAGTCCCCGTCTGCCCTGCAACGGCAGGCCAGCCAGATGCGCGCAGCCGGCCAGGCCCGCGCCCGCGCCACACTACGCAAGCGCCAGCGCAGCGACTCGGTCATCAGTGCCGACGGCGCCGCCCCCAAGTACCGCACCCGCAGCATGATCATCGTCTACTACGACAGCTACGTGCAAATGTTCTTCGAGGAGCTCGTCAAGTTTGTCAGCGCCTCTCGCAACATGATGCGCAAGGCCAAGATGGCCGCCAAGGTCGCCAAGATCAAGCGTCTGGCCGAGCTCGAGTCCCCGACCGACGACGACGATGCCGAGGACATACCCAGCCCGCGCGGTGGGAGTGGGGGCTTGGGCGCGGGGGACGCGCCCATCGCCGCTGCGCCTTCACGAGACGCCGAGGAGGAACTCGAAGCCGCCCCGCCACTCCAATACGTCAGCACACGCCGCCTCGGGCCAAGTGCCCTCATGATGTCGCGCGGCATGTACGCGCGCGCCGGCGGCCGCGGGCCCAACCCGGCTAGCATGATGGGCGCCGGCGCCAACCCGGCCGCGCCGGATGTCTACGACGACTTGGACAAGGGCCTCGAGTACGTGCAGAGCATGTGCGAGCACGCGGCGCATCAGTTCCTGCGCGACGGCGAGTGCAGCGAGGAGGTGGCCAACATCAAGCGCCGCCTGGGCGAGACCAAGGAGCTGGCCGACAAGGAGATGCAGCGTGTGCAGCGGGAGGATCCTCAGGCGCTGCTCAAGGCTGGTGGCGACGACGACGGCATGCACGGGAGGAGTTACCGCCCGCAGAGCATGCGGCGCGATGCCATGCCCAAGGCGGAGCTCAAGGCGGGCCCGCTCGAGGTGGACGAGGGCGGCGAGGAGGAGGAGCTGCCCAAGTTGGTATATAAGAGCACGCGGATGATGCGGTAGTCGGGGATCCAGTCCCACCACGCCACACGCACCTAGCTATCAAGCTTTGCTCGGGACGGAGTTTATTTGGAGGAGCCATCTCGGCATCTCACACACATATGGAGGAGTCACAGGGAGAGAGATACCATCCCAGGTTTTGTCCGCGGACCCGGCATATACCAGCATCGGAGTTGATTTTATCCTTCTATTTTTGGCGACAGCAGCGAGCGAGCGAGCACATCCTTTTTTTTTTTTGCTGGAGCAGGCCCAGGAGGATCTAGGATATCTTTTTTTACATTACGGGGAGAACTCATTCTTTACGGCATGGAAGGGGGGGCGGAAGGAGGACCAAAAACTGGCGGCAGGGTTTTGTTGCTCGCCTGGCATGGGATGGGAGTCGCCTCATCACGAAGCCGAATCTGGACTGGGTATATCTGACATATACAAACATAATACACCGGTGTTGGAGCCATCGTGGCGGACTGAGCAAGCCGGACGCTATCTTCAACACACAAACACATTCATCATCCATCCACCCACCCAAGTCCCATGGCGAGTTTCTGCGGCGGTTGAGAGGCAAACCGATCGTTGTTGTGCAACCCACCCCTCCGGCAGAGAACCCACCCGGCCCTCCACCGCCTCCTCCGCCTGCGGCTTTCTAGAATACGGCAATGCAACCTCGCCCCACCGCAGCCATCCACCCCCAACCTCCAGTGCCTCTTTTGTGGGCTTGTCCCGTCCACTGTCGACGGAGAACTCCGCACGAGCGGCACCCGGGGAAGGTAAGGCAGGGCAGGCAAGATGACCCCCCCCCCCCCCCGCCCCCTCCCCCCTGAAAAGTCAACGCCTTACATAGTAGTTTGCAACGGCCATATGTCACAGTAACAACCAGGTAGACTCGGTAGGCTAGCGGAAACCGATTTTTTTTTTCTCTCTGCTCCCCCCTCCCCACTCGGCCTTCGCCTTGCCGCAGGTTGGCCGCGCCGGGTGACATCAGCGCGGCGCCGAGCCGGGCCGAATACAAATGGGCCTACCAAACCTGCATAGACATAGATACGTCAGGGTTCCTTGGGGGTTCCTCTCCATGGTTTTGGCGAGTTTGGAAGGTTAGTGCGGGCCGTGAACAGTTTTTGTCACCGCATCATCCATCTTATGATGGGCGGATAGGGAGGTTGGTTGGTTCGGGCAGGCTTCGTCCGTGGATGGGGGGCCTGGGTAAGGTTGTATCGGGGCTGGTGCCGATGATATTTTTGACGGGTGTCTCGGCAGGGCTTTGGCCGACGCTCTGTCTCAGGCTTGATCAACGGCTTCGTTGCAACGTCGTCGTAGCCGCTCGGTGGATGGGGTGCCGAGGTAAGGGGCCGAGGTGGAGGTGCTTCCATCGTCGGCTGTCGATTGCCTGGCGGTTGGAATGTATCCCTCGGTGCTTTACACAGTATTGCCAAAGATGTAGATTAGATCTGACGCTCTCCATCCGCGGGAGACCGGTGATCACGGACCATGGGACATTCCTTCATCGGCTTCACATCGTTAACCCTCCCCCAGCGCCATCAACAACGGCACCAGCTTTTCCCGCAAACCGGACGACATAGACTTGGGCTTACTGAGCCATGTGCTATACTACCAATGTACGGCAGCGAGATACATGAGCAAGTTGGCGTCAGTGAGTCAAATCTCTGGGCGAGGTGGCCAACCGCCCTCACTCTACATCAACTATCGTGTCACAGCAGCCGGAGTGAATGTAGGTCGGTGTCATGGCGCCGGCGAGCCCTGGGCCACCGTGATGTTGGTGTTGATGTATAACACGGGGACGGTTCCATTGGAACTTTCGCCTCTCGATCGGGGTGTTCATCCCATCTTGGGTGAACCCAGTGACCTCGTTGGCAACCGTGGCTGTAGGGGACCAGGTGGTGCTGGCGCTGGACTACAGAGACGGGGGTTGGTTGTCAACGGCATGGTTGTAGGTTGCTGTTGAAAAACGGGCTGACAGTAAACAAACCAACTCAACGCCCAGCTGAAGACAAGGGCATCGCCAACCCCAGACCAACATCAAACAGTCCAAGGTGTTGTGGTTCCTGCACAGTGATGCTGCCCCCGCGCGAATCCCTGCGTGTCCCTGCTGGCTGGCAAGGACAGCCCTGTCGCGCTGTACCCCCACCTCTCTCAACAGCGGGGTCTGCGGGGCACTTCACGACCAAACAACAACTTTCAAGCTTCATGCTCCAACCTCAAAATCAGAATTGCAACATCGCCAACAAGCACAATGTCCGAAGGCAACCCCGACGCCGAGGCCCTCGTGCCGCGCTTCAAGTTCGAGGAGCTGCTGAACCAAGGTAAAAGAAAATTACTATCTCCCTATCGATGCCATCCAATCCATGCCCAAAACTCCACAAAGCAAAAAAACAACCCCCTCCCACCCCATCCTGACACCTCGCTCCCATCCTCATAGACCAGGCCGGCCGCCGCTCCTCCCTGCGCGGCACCATCGACGGCCAGCCGGCGCTCCTCATCCTCGAGCGCGCCCCCTTCCCCACCTCGCCCGACTACCTCGCCTCGATCCCGGCCACGCTGCAGGCCATCAAGAACCTCGGTGCCAACGACATCTACCACTGGTATCTCGCTCACAGCGGGACCACCACCTCCAACAACAACAATGCCGCTACCGCCGACCACTCCCTCGCCGACCTCAAAATCAACCTCATCTACCCCTGCACCGACAAACACATCAAAAAGTACAGCAAGCAAGGCCTCCGCTTCGTGACCGAAACCCCCGAGATCTACCTTTCCCACGTCCGCCCCTACATGGAGCGTCAGCGCGCCGCTGGCCGGCTGAACTGGGTGTACAACATCCTGTCGGGCGAAAAGGAAGCCGAGGACGTCATCTACCGCACCTCCCCGCCGGGCGCGCCCCCCCTGAACGACTCTTCCCAAGACGAAGACGAAAATTTCCTCCTCCTCCCCGACCTCAACTGGGACCGCCGCACCATCCCCGCGCTGCACCTCCTCGGTCTCGTCTCCCGCCGCGACCTGTGGAGCCTGCGCGACCTGCGCCGGCGCCACCTGCCCTGGCTGCGGCACATGCGCGACAAGTTCCTCGACGCCACGACCCAGGTGTATCCCGACATCGACCGCGACCAGATCAAGCTGTACCTGCACTACCAGCCGACGTATTACCACCTGCACGTGCACGTGGTGCACGTCGCGCTCGAGGCGGGGGCGACGCAGGCGGTGGGCAAGGCGGTGGGGTTGGAGGCGGTGATTGCGCAGTTAGAGGGGATGGGGGGGCGTGAGGAGGGCGAGGAGGCGGGCATGGATAGCGTGACCATGTGCTATACCTTGGGCGAGGAGAGTGAGTTGTGGCGGGAGGTGTTTGGGCCGCTTAAGCAGACGACGAGTACAGACGCTCGATCGCGTTGACGAGGTCGGGCACGGCAGGGCCGGACGGGCAGTCGGTCCAGGTGGCATCGTCGCGGACGCAGTAGATGGCGTTGTTGAGGCGGACGGTGCAAGATTTGGTGACGCCGGCCTGGGTTGGTTGTGATTAGAATAGGAACGGATAGACGCAGATATTTCCCCATGGGTACGCACCTTTGTGGTCCGCTCGACGCTGTCGCGCAGCATGCCGACGCCGAGGGCGCCGTTGTCCTTGGTCGCGCAGGCGTTGAGGGCGGCGAAGTCGATGGCGTGCTCGAGCGCGCAGTCCTCGATCAGGCCGCGCTGGGGGATGCGCTGGTAGTCGCGTGTCAGGCACATGGTGAAGCCGAGAGATGTCTTGGGGTCTGGGTAGAGTTTCTGGGCGCAAAGCTCGATTATGTTTCCGAGGCCTGTAGAGGGAAGGGGGCAGGGTTAGAAGTGTGTCTTTCTTTGTCTTTGTGCTTGGAGGGGAGCGGGGTAGGTGGTGGTGGAGGAAGGGAGGGAGGAGGGGGGGGCTTACACTCCTCAGGGCCGTGGCGGCATGCGACGCCGTCTTGGTCGGTCGGGCTGGACGGTGTCAGTGACTGTGGAGGTATCGAGGGTCAAGGGACGGGAAGGTGGCATACGTTCCGATAAACGACAGAGTAAAGTTGACCTTGTCGTGGACCCTTTGCATGGCGGGGAGGACGAGGTCGCGGAGGCAGTCCTATGCTCATGTAAGCATATTGAGACAAAGCCAACCCGGAGACACGCGGGAGGCAGCACTGCGCACCTTGGCGTCGGGACATTTGCTCATGATGTGCGCCTCGAGAGGGACGAGCTCCGGGGCGGCGATGGCGACATCCTGGTCGCGACTCGGGGGTTTCGGGTTCGGGGAGAGCAGGATGGGAGGTCGGTAGGCCGAGAACTGCCAGTAAGCGCATGCGGCCAGGGCGATGTAGCCGACGGCGAGCAGCAGGCGCAGCGGGCTGAGGCTGCGGCGGATGGGTGGCGGCATCGGGGCGTGCTTCTCGTCCATCACGAGATGGAGTTGGGGGGTTGTTTTGGGGGAGAGAGTGGCTGGTGAGGAGCTGCGGTTTGGTTTGGGTCGGCGGTTCGCTTGTGGTTTGGCGTTGGCGGATGGAAGCAGCCAAGAGGTTGAAGCGGAAGCAGGCGTGCGGCGTCGTTTTGGGTGTGGTCTGGTGCTGTTTTTGGGCCTCAAGACGGACTGTCAGTGGCGTGTGGGGCGCTGCTTGGGCAGCTGCTGTGGTCACGATGCAGCACTGGGCAGTTGCTGTGCGGCTACAGAAAATTATGGCCTTGGCAACGGGTCACTGCGTATACGAGGCAGCAGATTGAGGGACTCGAGATGGCCACAATCTATCGGCGGCTTTAACTCTTGAAATATCGATTGCCCGATGGCAACATCCGTCCAGAGAGGTAAAAAGCCCACGGAAATATCCAAGCCCTGATCTGCGTCCCTCTCGTCCCTCGCGCCCCTCGCCCGCCACTCACAGGCCCCCGCCATAAATTTGTGTAGCCGGGTTAGGCAGGAGGTTGTTGGCCTGGCCGCGCAACCATCACTCTGTCCATCACCAGCCTCGCCCTACAAAACGTGCCCCCTTTCCCTTTGTTCATAGGGCGGTGCCCAAGTTAGCACACCCTTCCCAACCCAAACTTTTTGACAGCCGCAGGGTCATGTGAAGGAGGACGGCGAACTCCCCCTTGGCGAGTCAAGAGTCGAGAGTCGAAAATAGCCGTTTTGAGATTCAGGCTCGGCCCGCGTTCGCCATGGCACCCTCCCTGGCCCACCACTTGGACGACCTGGACGCCTTTCTGCAGCCCCTCGCCATCAACACCCACATCGTTTTAGACCTGTCGCGCGAGCTGGCCTCGACATTCCGCACACTGTCTGCCCAGTCACTAGATCAGTTCTTGCCCACACCCATCTCCGAGTCCATCCTGCGACCTACAGGAGAGAACCGCGGCCGGTGAGTATGTTGCCTGTTGCTCTTGCTGCATACCCGCCCATACCCCTTGGGAACGCTGGCACTGACACATCACAGATTCCTGGCCATCGACATGTAAGGCGTCATCTCTAGCCTGGTCCGAACCCCTCCACTGACCCTCCCTCCTAGTGGTGGCTCAAACCTTCGTGTTGGCTTCGTCGAGCTGGGCCACCATGAGTCTGGCACTCAAGTCAACGGCGCTGGGCCCGCTCGCCCCGTGACCCGCCTCCTCGAGCAGGTATGGCCTATCCAGGACCACCTGAAAAATGAGAACTCCGAAAGCCTTTTCTCGTGGATCGGCGACTGCGTCGCCCAGGTCGTCCGCAAGGGCTGCCAGGCCTTCGGCCTAACCCCTGACGCCGTCCTCCCCATGGGTGTCACCTTCAGCTTTCCCATGCAGCAGAAAACACTTGCCGAGGCCATCCTCATGCCCATGGGCAAGGGCTTTGCCGTCACTTCCAACTTGGATCTCGGCGGCCACCTGATGACCGGTTACGAGAAACACCGGACCGCCGACATGCCGCCCATCAGGATTGCCGCCATCGCCAACGACGCCGTCGCCACCCTCGTGGCTTTCGCCTACCAGTTTCCCGCCCAAACTCACCAAAAGGCCGCCATGAGCCTGATCGTCGGCACTGGCTGCAACGCGACGCTACCACTCAAGCTGAGCAGCCTCCACCACAGCAAACGCCCTGTCTCTATCAGCGTCCTGCAGGACCAGGACGTTGCCCATGTCAAGATTGCTGTCAATACCGAACTCAGCATCAACGGGACGGCACCGCCCCTTCGGAACTTTGGGTTGATCACCCGCTGGGATACCGAGCTGGACCAGGCTGGCGAGGCCCCCGGGTTCCAGCCACTCGAGTACATGACAGCCGGCCGCTATGTCGGCGAGCTGGCACGCCTGATATTCACCGACTACCACCAAAGTGTCTTGAAGGCACCAGTCACCCTGCCGAGTAAACTGTACCAAAGATTCGGCCTCACAACCACCTTCATCAGCCACTTTTACCCGCACAGCCCCAAGGGGCCCCTTCTCTCCCAGCTCGAGCGAGAATTCCCCCCCGAGAACCCCTCCTTCACCTGGACCCCCGAGCTGGCCGACGCCCTCTACCGCATCGCTAAGGCCATCGAGGTCCGCGCCGCCGGCATCATCGCCGCCTCTACCGTCGGGTTGCTGTCGTGTGCCGAGGAGATATCACGGTCCGAGACCGAGCAGAGAGAGCTTGTCGTTGGATACACTGGCGGCTGCATACAGCACTTTCACAGTTACCTGGCCGACACGCAGCGGTTTATTGATGAGATGTTAGATTTAGAATTTGGGGGATGTGCCCCGGTCAAGATCGTTCTAACGCCGTGTCATGATGGGGGGATCACCGGCGCTGGGATCTTGGTGCCCGCTGCGTTGTCGAGTCACAGCACATAGACTAAATGAGAGTTTTGTTTTCGATGGGAATGAGAGGGATTGATGTGATATGCAATGGGATGACTGCTGGGTGGTATCCTGCCTCTCCCCGCATACGTAGCTGAAAGGGATTGGGGCCCTGTGGCTGACATGTTGGTAGTCCCCTGACCTTCCGTACCCCCACCCCCCCCCCCTTCTCCCCTTCTTATTTTTTTCCCCTCCCCCATAT
>MU855657.1:4379-33682 GCA_033296695.1 Staphylotrichum tortipilum
AGTATCGGTGGAGGGGAGGCAAACCTGGAGGGGATCGTTGGGGTCGTCGGCGGGGACTGGGTACAGCGCCTGGCCGTAGCCGGTGTCGTCGCCCTCTGTGGATGGCGGTTAGCGACGCTGTGGAGTGAGAGGTGGATGTCGTTGAGAGAGAGTTGGCTTGAACCCACCCTTCGCATTCAGGTCCACCGTGCCGGGGATGTCGCCCTCCTTAGCATGACTGAGACGGTCAGCGTGTTGTCCAGCCGTGGCGTGATAGTCTCGATATGGCATACCTCTGGGCCAGATGTCGGCTGCCCGCTTCTTGGGGACTCATGATGTGTGTGTGTGTGTTGAAGTCCGGACTCCAATGGCTCGACGGGGTGGTCTCGCGGTGGTGACAGGGTGAGAGAGATGGCCGGCCGGTCTGGACGTGATCGGCGGTAGAGCATGCGGCCGGAGTATTATACTCTCGAGAGGCACCCAGCGATACGCGACTGGTCAAGCTCGCTGTTAATGTATCATCGACAGGGCAACTGGTTGGAAACGGGACGAGGCGAGGGGGATCTGGGACTTGGCCGGCCGTCCGAGCGGCTAAAAATGCCATGGGGTCGTGGCCAGGGAAGCGGCGGTATGACCCCGGCGTGGTGTTTGGGGTACAGACAGGGGGCAGCTGCGGAGAATGCAACACTGATGCCGTGGCTAGCCCACGGGGGGTATAGTGTAGCCTCGCGACCCCGGCAGAGGGGCCCATAATTGTTCGAGAAGGGCTCGCTCGGATACCGTAATCCGTGGGTCGTGGTGCAGGAGTTGGGCGACGCCAATATTCGGGACCAGACAAGTTCAGGACTGGTCCGCGGCGTGGTCACCGAACGGGGGCTTAACTAACTGCCAGTGGGATGCCACGGGAGCGAGCCGTCTGGTTTCGTTTCGCGATTGGGGTAAGGCATGACGAGACAAGCCAATAGCGCCGAAGTGAGGTGTTGGCGCGGTGGCCGGCGTGGGCACTAGCCAGCAGCATGACGACTTGTCCATGTGCAAAGCTGGAGTGCCCGGTGCCGAGCTGTCGGTGAGGGCTTGTCTGGTGGAGGAGCTCACCTTCAACTTGGCAATAGCTCCCCCTTGTTCGTCTCACACCTGGCCAGCTCGAAGTCGAGGCAACAAGCTAAGCTGAGGCTCGAGAGAGCTGAGCTGCCATTCTATAAATGAACTTGGCGCCATGGGGGTCCGCTCACCTTGTGGGCTCATGCTGCGGCCCTCGTGGCGTGGTGTGGCGTGGCCAGGGGCCAGGGGCCGGGTGCCGACACACCATCGGTGGTGCAAACAACAGACAACACACAGACGGCGGCGGTGGCCCTGTAGTGCATGCCCACCCTTGCTCTGCCATGCGACACCGACATGGTACCGCCCGCCCAGGATCGTGTGTTTTTGTCGAAGCAGCTAGCCGCTCTCAGGCGGTGCGGCCAATCGGCGGTTTGGGAATGACCGAAAGCTTGGGAGAGCAAAGCTTGGAAAGCTGGGGCGAGTTGGAGAAGGCGGGGGTTGGGAGGTGATCAAGGTCAGTTGACACCTCGTTGGGGAGCTGAACACCACATCTGGCCTCCGAACATGCACATGTTGAGCTTGCCAACGCGGAGCTTCAGCTACGTAGCTCACCTAGCTACATGGGCGGGCAATGCAAGCAGATTAGTATTTGGCGACTCAGGAGAGTTGGCGCGCGGGGTTCGGCGGCGACGCATGGCGATGGTGACGCGTGAGAGCTCGCGTACCTAGGTAGCTAAGTTGCGTGCGGGGGCGGACTAAAGCAAGGCACTGGCGTATCTTCGTCGCTGGCTAGCTTGTTATTTGGTGTCATTTGCGGCGGGAATTGGCGTTGATGCGGTTGCTGTGGTGTTTCCTGTTTCCTGGCGGCTGTATTCCGTACTCCGCACGGATGGAGGGATGCAAGGGAACGCGGTCTGGATTTCTGCAATCGGATTCTGGATTCGCAGGGGATTGCGATGATTCAGGAGGCGAACACGAGGAGCTGCAGCTGGAACAGGGAGCCCCCTCCCCTGTTCCACAACGCCGTTGACCCGCCGTGGTGCTTGCAAGATTGCACCTCAGAAATCCAATCTTGAGCCAAGCATTGCCCCTTGCTCGACGTCGTCTTCCCTCATCTTCTGTTCCATCGTCGTCCGGCAGCCGGCATACAAATTCCATATCCCTGCCGTCCACGTTTTAAATGATGCAACCCTGAAACGCAAGAACCAACGTCGCTCGCCCACGGCTCGCGGCGCCATTTCCCGCCTCGCCAAGACGGCGCCGCCGTGGTGCAGAGACACAGGAGCCGGACGGGGGATGCGGGAGGGAGTTCCGGAATCTGGTTGAAGGGGTTGCAGTCTCGGTCGTCAGTGGTCGCGGGCTGTTGCTGACCGTCTAAAGCCGCAGTTGCATCGTTTCATCAGGCGCCCGGCGTCCACCATGCCCCGGTGCCACTCTTGTCTTTGTCTGTGCTTCGAGTCTGCTGTGGGCGTTGCAATGCTCGACAGGCTGGGTCTTGTTCGGACCAATGGATTCTCTGGCCATGTTCTCACCACAGGAGTGACTTGATGGGCGTGATCGTACGCAATAACTCGAGAGAAATGCGACTGAGCTCAAGACAAAGAGGACGACCATAGCGGCGATGCAGCCCTCGTTTGGTGCCTATGTAGAACGACCACGGCGACGATATGGGGGGCAAGTTTCGCGACAGAGACGCGTCGCGCTTCGCGCTGGCTGAGGTCTGGGAACCAACCCTCGCGCGATCAGTAACTGGCTCACACCTCGCTCAATTCCAGACCCCATTCTCGGCCAAAACATCATGTTGAATTGACTGTCTAGCCGAGGGTCCCTCTGCCGGGCTTCATCTCGATCTTTTCTAAGTACACCAAAACTGCAGAGCTTGTCCCCCTTTTGTTGACATTCTGTTGCCCCTGACTTCGTGGACCCACCTTGTCCCACCACCACCGCCCGTCTCTCCCCCAAGACCTGGCCTACACTTACCTTTGTGATCATGGCATCCCATCCACTCACCATTGTCACGTCCCCGACGACAACGCCAATCGCCACCTCGCCAGCAACACACCCCCTGACGGCCTCACCAACCGCCACACCACCCTCAACATCGACCACACCCACCACCACCACGACCCTCCTATCGTCCACTCTCATCGCCACCTCCACCTCCCCACCGCTCATCACCAGGGGCTTCCCGCCCCCTCGGAGTCAGTCACTCCCATTTGCCACGGCCGCCGGCTCGGAACTCTCATAACCGCTCAGGTACTCGCCAAACACGCGCTCCTCCACGTCCATGTCCTTCCACAGCCTGCCCGTCGTCTTACGCGCCTGCCGCCGGAAGTACACCCGCTTCGCCCACTTCCAGCCCTCGACGCCGACAAAGAACAGCCCGGCCGCGACAAACACGATGCCCCACTCCCAGCTAATCCCCGTGTGCTTAAACACGCGGTGATTAATCACCGGGATGTACAGCGTGGGAAACAGTGTCGCGAACCCGCACACTACCGCCCAGAAGAGAAACTTGTTCCGCCACACGTCTCGGAACCACTGCGTCAAGTACCTCGTGCTGCCCGGCTGCATCGCAAAAAAGGACCTTCGCATATCCACGAGCTCCCACGCGAGAAACAGCGCAAACCACGTCAGGCATGCAAAAGTCGTCGCCCGCGCGCGGAACACCGTCTCGCACGACTCGCTGAAAGAGTCATTGCAGTTGACGCCCAGCTCGCCGTCGCCCCAGGCATACACGCGCAGGACAAAGCTCGCCAGGCACAGCGCGGCGATCCACAGCCCGTACACCAGCATGTCAACGAGGAACTCGGGGGTGAAGATGCCCGTGCCGAGATCCTGCGGGGGGCGCCGCATGATGTCGGGGACCGCGCGCTCGAAGCCAAGACCCATGTCCGGAAGACCCGAGGTGACCATGATGATCCAGACAATCTCGACGGGAGCGAGGGGGAAGACGGAGAGGGACGAGACGTCCTTGAAGGCCAACCCAATGAGGAGGGTGCCGGCCTGCGCGATGTTTTCGGCGAGGACGTGGAGGACGAACTTCTGGATGTTGTCGAAGATGCGCCGGCCCTCCGAGATGGCGGACACGATGGAGGCGAAGTTGTCGTCGGTCAGGACGATGTCGGAGGCGTCTTTGGCCACGTCGGAGCCGGATTGGCCCATGGCGATGCCCACGTCGGCGCGCCGGAGGGAGGGGGAGTCGTTGACGCCGTCGCCGGTCTGGGGGTCAGTCAGGGGGGAGTTTGGAGAGGGGAATGACAATAGTGCTCTTACCATGGCAACAAACTTCCCCCTCCGATGCAGCGCATCAATCATCCTCACCTTGGTGCTCGGTGCGCACCGCGCAATCACCAGCGGCAGCACAGGCAGCTCGTCTACCTCCGCATCGCTCAACGCATCAAACTGCGCGGCGGTCATGACCATGGCCCTCGCCACCTCTTCACCGACCCTCTCCATCCGCCTCGGCAAGATGCCCACCTCAATGGCAATCGCTTTCGCCGTCTTGGGGTGATCCCCCGTTAACATATGCACCGCAATCCCCGCCTCGTGGCACTCCCTCACCGCGGGCTTCGATTCCGGCCGCGGCGGGTCATACAATCCCACCAGCCCGAGGAAGGTCATATCGCGTTCCACCTCCTCCCGCTCCATCCCCTCCACCCAGTCCACCTCCCTCCGTGCGAGCGCCAAAACCCTCAACCCCATCCCCGCAAATCGCTCCATCTCCTTCCCAACCTGCTCCTTCACACCCTGATCCATCTCCTCTTCCCCACTCTCTCCAATAAACTTGACACACACCCCAAGAACGCGCTCAACAGCCCCCTTCATCATCACCACCGCCCCTTTCTTCCCCCCCTCTCCCCTCTCACTCCCCAGCTCGCGCATAACAACACTCATCCTCTTCACGTCACTATCAAACGGGAACTCCGCCACCTCTTCCCACGTTGGATTCTCCCCAGCCGTCAACTCCAGCCGGTTAAGATGGAATCGCGCGGCAAACACTGCCAGGGCAATCTCAGTGGGGTCGCCGCGGGCGTGCCATTGAGCAGTGGAAGGTTTTTGGAAGAGGGTTGCGAGGTTGGCAAGGGAGGAGGTTTTCAGGAGGGAGAGGAGGGGGCCCGATAGAGTTTTTGGATCCTGGGGGATGGGGAATGGTGATTCCTGGGAGACGGAAAGGGAGGATTCCTGGAGGGTGGACTTTTGGGTGGGGGTGCCCAGGGGGTTTGGCGTGAAGGCGATGGTGCCAGCGGTCGGGTTGAACGGATCTGAGGTCGTCACCTGCACGGAGTAGGTGCCGAGGGCGGGGAGCCAGGCGGCGCGGGCGAGCATGCGGCCCTGGGTGAGGGTGCCGGTCTTGTCGCTGCAGATGTCAGTCACCGCGCCGAGGGCTTCCAGGCTGCGCAGGTTGCGGACGATGACGTTGCGCTGGACCATGCGTTTGGTCCCCGCCGCCATGGTGATGGTCAGGACGACGACCAGCGAGGCCGGGATCATGGACAGGCCCGTGGCGACGGCGTAGATAATCACTTCCTGCGAGGTGTGGAAGCGGTTCGCTGCGAGGACGATGACCGCGCAGAGGACGGCGACGCCGAAAAGGAGCATGGCGAGCTTGGAGAGCTTGCGCTGGAGGGGCGTGCCGACGCTGACGCCCAGGAAGCGCCCGATGACGTCGCCGAGGGTGAGGGTGTAGGCTTCTAGGTAGCGGTGCGGGCCGGCCTTGCCGTTGGGGCCGCGCTTGACGGGGCGGACGCGGCGTTCTTTCTGGTTGAGGGCGGAGGCTATGGCGCCGATCTCGGTGAAGGTCGCGGTGGCAAAGACGATGCCCTTGGCACGGCCCTTGGTCACGGTCGAGCTGCTGTAGGCGACGTTGAGGCGGTCGCCGGGGCCGGTGGCGTCGTCGAAGATGGCGGTCTCGGTTTTGCGGACGGGGAGGGACTCGCCAGTCAGGAGAGCCTCGTCGGTCTCGAAGTTTTTGGCCTCGATAAGTCTATATGTTCATCAGTACGAGAGAGGCGAACGAGGAGCGCGGAGGGCGTACCTCAGATCAGCCGGGATGGTGTCACCCATCTTGAGCTCGACAAGATCACCCGGAACAACCTCGCCACACGGCACAACAACCGCCTCGCCATCACGAACAACTGTAGCAGTAGGCGAGCTGAGCGACCGCAGCGAGTCCATCGTTTTCTCCGCCGAATACTCCTGAAAGAAACCCACTACCACATTCAACAAAATCACCGCGGCCACCACACCGCCCTCGATCCACGACCTGATGCCAAAGCTGACAGCCATGGCCAGGATGAGCACCTAACACACCCCATCTCCCGATCAGCATCCTAATATTTTCTCCACAGTGGAAAGCGGTAATGGGGACAGTTACCAACGTCATGGCGTTCGCGATCTGCGCGACGACGATCTTGAGCGGCTGCACGCCCTCCTCCTCGCCGAGATCGTTGCGCCCGAATCGCTCGAGCCGCGCCCGCGCCTCGTGCGCCGTCAGCCCCGAGAGCACGTCGGCGTCGAGCTCGCGAGCGACTTGGTCGTGCGCGAGCGCGTGGGCCGGACGCGTCAGGGGCTGGTTGGACTGGCCCGAGACGTGGGCGCCCAAGGAGGGACTGCCGTCTTTTGCCATTGCGTGGGCGAGTTCAGCAGATTTCGTTGGGGTTGGTGTATCGATATGGGAAACAGACAGCGTGCCGCACAAGAGTATCGCACAAAGTTCGTTGCCTCAGTTGGACCGAAACAGTTGAACTTGGTGAGCAACACTCTCTCTGGGGGGACCATCCCCTCGACATCTCTTTATCGACAAGCCAAGACCAGCCAAGCAATGGGCGGCAAAAAATCTCTCCATCAACAGCCTTGGCTTCGAGAAGCAATTCCACCCTCTGGAACGCTAGACGGGCAGAAAGGGCAGGCGAGCATTCTGTTTCGTCGAGATCGGGGAGGCGACCCAGATGTGCAGCCCTTGGCAGCTGGGCGAACTTGGCATGACTGGATCCTCGGTGCCGTTTTCGAGGGGGTGAGTTGCAACTATTTTGGGCATTTCTTGTTCTTGTCCTTTACAGTCCTGCCACTCAAGATGCCTGTCATATCTTGCCAGGGTTTTCTCCCCCGAACAAAACCACTGCAGTAGCGCGAGCGCTTCGGCTGCTCCCGCCTGCTTGTCTCACCGTCCCGCGGTGTGGCCGCGGTGTCGTCATGGCCAGCGGGCGCGGGGTGGCTTGAAAGCTGGTGTCGCCCCCCAAGCAGGGATGTCAGCAGCATGCCTGACCCCAGACCGCCAAGGCGAGCAAACGACAGGATTCCAGCCGAGCTGCCCTTTGTTTCCCGATTGCCCGGACGGATATCGGTGGCTTTGGAGAGGAAGTCGGTGCTTGGAGGAAGTCGGGCTGCCATGTGCCATTCGCGGAGAAGTGGCGATGCAGGGGATACCGAGGTAGCCTACGGGTGAGCCTTGTGGGCAGGACTTGGCGGCTGGAGAAGGCCTCCACGTGGGAGAACTAGTGCTCGCCTGTGGAGGGCTGCTTGCTTGGTGGATTGGTGTGTGTGCGCGATGTTGGTGATGGCGCGGCCTTGGTGTTGGCTTGGTAGGCTTGAGGGCTTGGAAAGTGACATTCTGCTGAATCTAATCATGCTGACTCTGGGATTGTGAAAATCTCGACACAACATGGACTGCTGCACCCGGTTCTGGACAGCTGTCGCCGCATTGCGACTTTGTTGGGCAGCCCCCTTGCCTTGGGCGAGCAAGTTGATGACCTTGTTCTTGTGATCGGCGCTGATCCTATCCATTCTTCCTTGCGATCATGCATCCCAATCATTCATGATCTATCCCAGCAATGTCACCCACCCTCCACCTCATCCCCCACTATCCGTCCGCAGTCGAAACCGTGCATGAGCTTGCGCCCCGGGCAACTGCAGACGACGATCGCCTCGTTTTCTTCTGTCATCTTTCACGTCGACTCGCGGGGCGGCCCTGCCACTGGTCCAAGTCCAGCGCGACGTCCGAAACATGCGCGGGGGGGCAGCCGTTAGACTGCATGCGCCCATCGCCAAACACGAGCCTTGCATGACACACCGCCCCGTGTGCCTGCATGCCTCATTGGGCCGCCTCACTCGCTTCGTCCTCACATGGGTCATCCAACTACGCCGGGGTGTCAGTATCCAAGAAGCAAAGGGGAGTTGCCTGCCGTGATGGTGGCATCGACAGCCTGGCCTCCAAGTCAGGCTTTGTGTGCATCGTGGCGTTGTCTGGGGCGGTCTCTCGCAGCCGGCGTCAGTCACCTGGGACACCTCGGGCCGCGTTCTTGGGCCTCTGCCCTCGGATCAGGCGGCTAAGGGATCCTCCACGGAGACTTCCAATATCATGACATGTAAGCGGGCGACAGAGGGTGGGCAAAGGCGCCCGAGCCAGAGCTGGATGAACAGTAGCCTGCCCCTTACTGAGTCCTACCAAAGACCTGCCGGCGTCCCATGGCCTCTTGAAGTAACACCCTGAAGGAAAGAGAGGGAACTTGCTAATGTGGAGCGCTTCCTGTTGGTCATTGTACAGTACTCAAGGAGTGGATGAAAGGGTTGAACGTAGGCACTCAACATCGAGAGCTGTAGTTCTAGCAGTTGACCGACGTTGTACTCTCAAGGACCTCGAGAAGCTCCTCGGAAAGACCCGGAGAGTTGCTACGCCACGTTGGCATACTACACCAGCCTCAAGCAGGTCATCGCAGGCCTTGCCGGGCCCGAGATCGCTACGGGACCGAGCTGGCTTCCTCTCTCCATTCCCCACAACCCCAGGAAAGCCACATCGCCGTCAGGAAGATGGCTCAGCGCCTTGGAGCGGTCAAGTGTGGTGGCGTGACCCCCCTTCTCTCGCCGCGCCTGCCAGACGCTGTGTCGGCTTCGGAAGCCATGTTCCGCGGCGGATTCACCCTCCACGGCGACGCAGGCTGCGCCGTTATCTCCTCTCTGAGCCTGGTCCACGTTGAAACGCCACAACCTGCGGGTGCCGCGCCGCGGATAGTTGCTCTGCATCCCGGTCATGCTCCTGTCAAAGAACGCACCGCTGTGGGGAAGGAAGTTGAGAGGGGGGCTGTGCATGGGACAGCAGGCCTGCGGCTCTGTCGCGTCTGAATCACTAGAATCAAGTCGTCTGGGGCAGGACAGCCACTTCCCACCGGCTTGAATTTCGTTCCTCGTGCCTTTTGTGCTTTGCTCCTGTGGCTGGAAGGCTGTGCTCCCAAAACCCTCCTTGAAGCTCTTGCATTCCTCTGTTAATATTTGCCAGTGTCATCTTTAGTTAGCTTGGTTGTATGGGTGCGCTTATGCTGAAGATGGGAGGGAATGCGGAACTCTGGGACATCAAAATGGCACCCGATAAACTGCTTGGGGTATTACTTTGAGCCGATACTGACTCGACGACGACTCAAGTGCGTTGGGCGGTTGCTGCTAGCCTGTTCTTCAAAGAACATACTTAATTAATTAACTATTGTTTTTGTTCGATTCTGTTGTCGTCGAACAGCCCATACACGCAAAGGATTCGAGCTCTCTGTGGACACAAGGTAATACCCATGTATTCTTCAGAACAAAGCAGCACAACACGCGTCTCCAAAATAACAACGCATATTAACCCAGCACAAGCTTTTGTGAAGCCCATGGGGACAATGCCAGGAATAAACCTAGTCCATGAACGCCGTCGAGTTGAGAGCTAATGGTCTACATAACACGCCGATCCTCTTCACTTCTCCCGCCCTATCTATTCTCACCAATCACAACCACCAAACCAAACTGACACAGCTATCAACACAATACACGTCTTGCACCAACCAACCCAACCCCAACAACACCCCTTAACACATCCACCAAAATTCTTCCCCTGCGAGCTCCCTCTGCCCCCTCCCATCTCCCCCTCTTCCCCGCCTTCTCCGCCCTCACCGCCGACATCTTCCATCTCGCCGTGGCCACCGCCCTCACGCACAAGCCCTCTCTGCATGTCTTCTCCCTCACGCACAAGCCCTCTCTGCATGTCTTCTCCCTCACGCGCAGCGAGACCGACCCCCAGGCCCAAACCGGTATGGTCTACGAGTGCTGGGAGGCCGTCGCCTGCCGCGCCGAGGCTGAGCACCCGCACCTCTCGGAGGTGGAGATCCAGGAGTGGCAGGACCGGGAGGCGCGGCGCATGCTGAGGGCGCATAGGGCAACCAAGGTGAAGAGAAATAAGGGGGACGGAACGGGGTGGAATGATACGTTCTGGCGGGTTGGGGAGTTGGCGGCGGTTTGCGGGGAGGCGGGCGGAGAGGGTGGAGAGGGTTTTTAAGGCGCTTGGGAGAAAGAGTGGTGAGGCGAGGGAGAACAAGGAGGTTTGGCCGGGGTGGTGAAGGAGAGTGATGTGGTATGTTTGATGGGGCCGGAGGGGGATGCTTGCGATTGGGCAGCCGTTGTTCATGGAGGATGACAGGCAGGTGGTGGTTCTTGTGGGCGCTCCGACTGATAGACGGCCGGGGTCGTTTTTACCGCAGGTTTGGTACTGCCCGACGCTGGTCGAGGTTTACCCGGAGATGGACTGCGTGGAAAAGGTCGCGTTCGTGTTCAAGCGTCCGGGGCTACACGAGTTGCTGTTTTCTTGGAGACTTGGGCTGCAGGCGCTATGGCCGTGCAACCTGCCTGCGCTGAATGTCATCTATCTCATCGACATGGCCATCAAGCCCAAGGCAGGCAGACGCCCGTGGATGCCACAGGACACCGGGTTTTCGGGCCACCATGGAACCTATTACCCGGTCACGGCTGCCGATACGGATCTGTGGGATATCGAGTTGCCTGTGGGACGCTTGATGCCCGTGTTTGCGGGCGCGGCCAACCTCCAGAGAGAGTACGCGCGCCGTGGCAGCGGCATACAGGTCCAGGTACTGGCCTGTGTGGCCCACTGAGGGACGAGGGTGGTCGACTATCCCGCGGGAGGGCTTGAGCTGACGGTAGGTCTTTTCTTCTTTGTTTTGTGTTTTGAGTTTGGAGAACCGTCTTGGGAGAAGGGGGGCAAGCATGGTAGGTCTTTGTTTCGCGGTTTCGTTTTGATGTTTCGTTTTGATGTTCTCAAGGTTCCCGTTAGGAAGCCACCAAAAAATTCAAGCTGTGGCAGTGAGGTTCTTGGCCTGAGCGATATCAACCCCAAATTGCCACCACCACGGAGAGTCAGCACCATCGCCATCCAGCGCTTAACCATTTGTAATCGAACCGAGACACGAGCAGGAGAATCATCCCTTACTAATTGACCGCGTTGCCCTGTCGATCCCCCTGCGCGGGCAAGAATTGACGAAATCCCATGTCAACCGGGAACCCCCAACAAAGCCAACAAAGGTGAACCACTGACAGCGGTGATTAGTAAAAAAGATGAGACCTGGTTTCAAGGCGCGAGCCGCAGAGGCAGGGGACGGGCCACCAACGGTTCGGTCCCCGAGGCAGGGAGGGGGATAGTGCATAATTATCCTGGCGTTTGACGGGGGGTGTCGTGGCTAGCCAAGCCACTGGGCGCCCGACGGTGCTGGTAAATAGTTGGGGGTCTCTGCGGGGTCTCTGCATGATAATCGGCCCAGCTCCAGCTTGAGTCTGGTCGTCCGTGAACCAACTGCCTACACCCAGCAATAATAGATTGCCCGAAGAGGGCATGTTTGTCCTTCCCTCACTGGCAGCCGGAATGGCTGTTCCGGAGGGCGGTGGCTGGCTGTTAGTCCGCGTCGTGCTGCCCAACTTCATGACAGTGTCTGCTGCCCATGCTCGTTATCACGGGCCCTGGACGAGACCGGAGATACTGGGTTGGGACGACGGGAATGCACGGCGTGTCTTGGTGCATACGCCATGTACCAACTCTGTACCAACACAACTCCCGGGCTGTCGCGGGTAAGGCGCTCGCCGGCGAGGCGAGGCCGGGTGCTTGCCCCCCCTCCTCGGGTGGCTCCCGACTCCCGAATCGTGCTAGCAGGCGCATGCATGGTAAGCCCCGTCGTCCGTCATACGACTTTTCGGGCGTGGCCCCGAACCGCCGCCCCCGGGCTGTGATTCGTACGCCCGGCGACCCACCACACACATGGGCGCCGGCTGCACTTTGAGAGTTTGTTGGGGACGAAGCGTGAGGAATGCGAGAATGGGACTTGGCTTCCTGTGGGAGAGTGGCAGCAGTGAGGCGGGGACGAGAGAGCCCGAGCCGGGGAACTGGTTCTCACCAGCAGCTATTTGGCAACGCGAAGCTAGGGGGCAGCATTAGCTACCTGTAGCAATAACATAAACACCCAATGGCAATGGCGGCCTGCAGAGGGGTACGTACATCGACTCCTCCTGGCGGGTGTGCTGGCACTGGCTGGGTGGATGGAGGAGGGCCGCACTAGTCATGCAGCCGGCGGACCCGACGGCCTTGCGCATGCATCTGCTCTGCTCTCTCGGCCCCAACCAGTCCGAGCGGTTGCCGCGACGGCAGGAAACGTGGGTTGGTGGCTGTTTCGACCGCCCCACGCCCTGCCTCGAAGCACGACGACCAGTGGAGGTAGCAGTGGATAATACCGGGGCAGTGGCTCGCAGGGTGAGTCGTGTCGCACAGCACCCGCCGGCTCGGTGCTAATTCTGTGGGCACGTCTTGGACGGGCAAGGGGCGATGCGCGTCCGCATGTGTCAGGCGACTGCTAAGGGGAGAGACTGTGGAGAAGGGGGTAGAAGGCGAGAAGAAGGGGGCGAGATGGGGGAGGGAAGGGGGTGAGATGGGGGAGGGAAGGGGGTGAGGAGGGGGGGTAACGAGGCCCAAGAAGCGACCGGGTGGGGGCAAACGTGGAGGATGGGGTGTTGGAAGCGAATGACATGATCCGGCCGCCCATGGCATCAGATGGAGCCTGCTCTGACCTCCGCACTAGACGACACCGGTCTTGACGTGGTCGTCATGAGGTGACGAGAAGGGGCAGGCCGTGCAGGACTGCCTTGCAGCTGTCCATCCATATCATGCAGCGAGCATCTTGCAAATGTGCGCAGTGCTAGCGGCAAGATTGGCTCCTGCCATGCCCAATGAGCTCGCCGAAGGGGGGTGTTATTGGCAGTTGGGGAACCGGTCCGAGGACTATCTGCGGAGCCAGCCCCGGCAGTGCAGCGAGGTGAGCACCTCAGGAGGAAGGAGATGAGGAAAAGGGAGGGGAGGCGCAGATAGGAAGGCAGGGAGATCGAGGCAGGTTGGTAGGAGGGCAGGAGGTAGGCATGTCGGCATGTCGGCAGGTCTGCTGCCCCCTTTGGACACCGCTCGTCCTGGGGGATGCCGGGAGGTCTGGGGGAATTCATGATAAGAGCGACGTCCCGGTCTCCTCGTTATCCTGGAATGCCCGGCAGTTCGAGCCGTGTCCTCCTTCACTCCCCGTTCATCACCATCACCAATTTGTTCTGTTCCACCACATACCCACCTCCACCTATTACCGTACATCTTGTCCCTCCTGTGCCAATATCATGGTTGCTTCCTCCGATGCGTTAGCTCCCAACGGCACACATTTCACCACCATGGCCAATGGCAGCGGCAGCGGTGGCCTGATGGATGCTGAGTTGCAGCCCGAAGCACCGGCACCCCCCACACTCGAGCCCATTGCCATCTGTGGCCTCGGTCTCCGACTCCCCGGCGGCATCCGCAACGGCGATGACTTCTGGGAGCTATTGATCAACGGGCGTGATGCCCGCGGTGAGACCCCCTCCACTCGATTTGCTACCGAGGGCTTTGCCGCTGCGTCCACGACTGGGAACGGGACTGTCCCCACCAGATATGGCTACTATCTCGAAGATGACCTCGCCCGTCTTGACACTTCCTTCTTTTCCATGTCCAAGACGGAGCTCGAGTGGTGTGATCCCCAACAGCGTCTCCTGCTCGAAGTCGTGCGCGAGTGCCTCGACGATGCGGGTGAGGTCAACTACCGCGGCCAGGCCGTGGGGTGCTACGTCGGCACCTTCGGCCAGGACTGGTACGAGATGACCATGCGGGACTTCCAGAGCATCGGCGGCTACACCATGATGGGCTGCGCCGACCTGGTGCTGGCTAACCGGGTGGCATACGAGTTTGACTTGCACGGGCCGAGGTGCGCCCCCCTCCCGTCCCGGTGTTCTTGCTCTGTGCCGTCCTGACATTTTCGTGCCGCAGCATGGTCATCAAGACAGGCTGCTCAGCCTCGATGGAAGCGCTTCATGAAGCATGCCGCGCACTCCAAGCCGGTGACGCATCGGCCGCTGTCGTCGGCGGGACAAGTCTCATCCTCAGCCCAACCACTACGGCCCTACTAGCCAACGAGGGCGTTCTCTCCCCCGACGCGTCGTGCAAAACATTCGATGTCGCCGCAGACGGGTTCGCGCGGGCAGAGGGAATCACAGCCATCTATATCAAGCGTCTAAGTGACGCGCTAAGAGACGGGAACCCCGTCCGGGCCGTTATCCGTGGCACCGCCTCCAACAGTGACGGCCGCGGCAAGGGGCTAATGAACCCCAGCGCCGAGGCACACGAGGCTCTGATGCGGAAGGTCTACAGTCAGGCTGGGTTAGATCCTGCCGAGACAGCGTTTGTGGAGGTGAGATATTCCTTTTACCGTCGTTTGACACTTAACCCCTGCACCCCTGAGCCCCTGAAACTAAGGGCGATGCTGACGATCAACACCAGTGCCACGGAACTGGCACAGCAACCGGCGACCCGATTGAGACCCGCGCAGTAGGGAACGTCTTTGGCGAAAATGGCGTCTATATTGGCTCCGTCAAGCCCAATGTCGGCCACTCAGAAGGCTGCTCGGGTATTACAAGTGTCATCAAGGCCGTCCTGGCGTTGGAGCACCATACCATCCCACCCAATATCAAGTTTGCAAACCCAAACCCCAAGAGTAAGGGCTCTAATAATACCTCCTTGTCTATCTTTTCCAAGGCTCTTGTGATTAACGCTACCTGCAGTCCCCTTTGCCGAGAAGAAGTTGGTTGTTCCCATCAAAGCTACCCCCTTTCCCTCGGGTCGCGCCGAACGCATCAGTGTCAACTCGTTCGGTATTGGCGGGTCCAATGCACACGTAAGTCTCCTTTTGATGTTGCCAACCGTGATACATCCTCACCATTCTCCAGGCAATCCTGGAATCCCCTCGGAGCGTCCGTCCAGCCGCCATCAACGGCACCCACGGAGTCGCCAAGGCCCAAGCCCCTCGGCTCCTCTTGTTCTCAGCCAACTCAGCTGCATCCTTGAACAGCCAGATGGACTGTTTTAAACAATACACCGCACAACACCCCGAACAAGATCGCGACATTGCGCACACATTAGCGCTTCACCGGGAACACCTCCCCCACAGGGCCTTCGCCGTGGCCAAGGATGGAGACTTCGTCGAGACGCCAATCCCGGCCAAGACCCCAGGAGTTGAACCAAGCATTACCATGATCTTCAGCGGCCAAGGTGCACAATGGCCTGGCATGGGCCGAGAGCTCATCATGAGCAACGCCTCGTTCCGGGAGGACATTATCCACATGGACAACGTTCTCCAGGGCTTGCGAGTCCCACCCCGCTGGTCTCTTTTTGGTAAGTTACACTCGTATCAACACGGACGGCACTCGGAGCATTAACACCAGAGCAGACGAACTGCTCAAGCCCGACGAGGCCAGCCAAGTCCATCGCGCTGAGCTGGCCCAGCCGCTTTCAACCGCACTCCAGCTTGCTCTGGTGCGCCAATTCAGACACGTGGGCATCACGCCGTCAGCGGTTGTGGGCCACTCCAGCGGCGAGATAGCGGCAGCGTATACCGCTGGGTATATCTCCCTTGAGTATGCCATTACCCTCGCCTACTACCGCGGTTACGTCGCGACCTACGGCATGGCAGTGCAGTCTGGAGGCATGATGGCTGCCGTTGGGCTTGGTGCGGCGGATGTGTCACGATTTCTCCAGCCCGGCTCCTCCGTGGCGTGCGAGAACAGCCCGTCCAGCACGACCATATCTGGCGATGTCAAGGCTGTCCAGAATGCCCTGGCCGCTATCCAACTGGAGCATCCAGGGATCTTGGCTCGGCCGCTCAAGGTTGATGTTGCATACCACTCATGTAAGTGTCCCGACACGAACCCCTGATTTGAACCAAGCCCCCCACTGACCTCCCCAGACCACATGGCGGCCCTCGCAGCCGAGTACGTCGGCCTGCTCCACGCCGAAACCAGCGTCGTCCCCTCCCCGAGCAAACCCAACCCCCACTCCACCCTCTTCATCTCCAGCGTAACCTCCACCCCCATCCTCGACGCCGCCGGCCTCGCAACCCCCTACTACTGGGCCATCAACCTCGTCTCGCCCGTGCAATTCTCCTCCGCCGTGTCAACCCTCCTGACCCACCACCTCCCCATCAACACACCCACCGTTCTCCTCGAAATCGGCCCGCACGCCTCCCTCGCCGGCCCCCTCCGCCAAATCTCCACCACCGCCTCCCACCCGCACACCTACATCGCCTCCCAGACGCGCCACAAAAAAAGCTCCGTGTCCTTCCTCGCCGCCCTCGGGCGCCTCTTCCAAGAATCCGCCCCCGTCAACTGGTCCGCCCTGTACCCCGGCGCCAAGACCCTGCCCGGCCTGCCGCCCTACCCCTGGGACCACAGCGCCGGGCCGTTCTGGCACGAGAGCAGACTGTCGCAGGCCTGGCGACTGCGGAAGTACGCTAACCACCCGCTGCTTGGGAGCAGGGTTGTCGAGACGCCGGATACGGCGCCGCAGTGGCGGGCGGTGGTGGGATGTGAGCAGGTCGGGTGGTTGGCTGAGCATAGAGTGAAGGGCGATGTGGTGTTTCCGTTTGCGGGGTATATCGCGATGGCGGGGGAGGCGGTCAGGCAGATGACCGGCGGGGAAGGGGGGTGGAGGATGAGGAGGGTGGTGGTGAAGACGGCGTTGGTGGTGGGTGAGACAGAGGCGGTGGAGGTGGTGACCAGTTTGAGGCAGGGGAGGTTGAGCGATGAGGAGGTGTCGGCGTGGTGGGAGTTTGCGGTCGCGTCGTGGACTGGGTCGGCGTGGGTGAGGCATTGTGAGGGGCAAGTTATGGCGGTTGCGGAGGGGAGGAAGGGGGAGAGAAGGGGGGAGGTGCTGCCGCGGAAGGTGGCGAAGACAAGGTTCTATGATGCCATGGCTCGCGCGGGGGTGGTGTTTGGCCCGCAGTTCCAGCGGTTGACTAACATCGAGGCGTCTGTCAAGGAACGCACGGCACAGGCGACTGTCGTCAGCCCAGGGGACTCGGCATTCCCCGGCCCAGTGCATCCCGCCACCATCGACGCCTGCATCCAGCTGCTACTCGTGGCCGACGTCAAGGGATTATGCCGTGACCTTCACCAGCTGGTCGTCCCCACTCGGATCGAGCACATCGAAGTCTCCCAGGGGGCCAACGAGATGCAGGCCCGCGCGGCTTTCTCCTCCCCAGGCCACGCCTCTTCCAACGTTGAGTGCGTGACCCCCGACGGGCGCATCGCCGTCCGCCTGACCGGGCTGCAAGTCACCCCGCTCGGCAACGACGCCGACGACTCCCCGCAGTCCCCTTCCGACATCCACGCGGCCGCCCGCCTACACTGGCTCCCTGACTTTGACTTAACCCCCGCCACCTCCCTCATCACCCCTCCCTTCGTCCCACGCACCGAGCGTGAACTACACGAGGAACTCACCCTCCTCTGCATCCTCGACTCAGCCGCCACCCTCTCGTCCTTCACCCCCTCCAATCCCCACTTCGCCAAATACCTCTCCTGGCTCGCCCTGCAAACCACCCTCGCGCAATCCGGCGCCTACCCCCCCGTCCCCCACGCATCCACCCTGGCCGCCCTAACCGCCTCCGACCGCAAAGCAAAGATCGACGCCACCCTCGCCCAGATCCTCGCCCTCCCCGGTGGCGGCTCCCACGCGGGCGCCCTCGGCACGACGCGAATCCACGCCCACGCTGCGGCGCTCTTCGCCGGGGAAAAGGACACCCTCGATCTGCTGATGCAAGACGATCTCCTGACGGAGATCTACAGTGAGGATCCCTTCGAGTACGGCGCGCTGGTGCGGTCGCTGGCGCATTCGCGGCCGGGACTGAGGATTTTGGAGGTTGGGGCTGGGACTGGGGGCACGACTGAGAGGATTCTGAGGTACTTGGAGGAGGTGGGTGGGGAGGAGGGGGGGATGCCGGCGTATAAGGAGTACATGTTCACGGATGTGTCGGCGGGGTTCTTTCCGCAGGCGAGGGAGCGGTTTGGGTATGCGAGAAATTTGGGGTTCAAAGAGTTGGATGCCTCGAGGGAAGCGGTGGCGCAGGGGTTTGAGAAAGGGGGGTATGATTTGGTGGTGGCCACGAATGTGGTGCATGCCACGCCGTGTTTGAGGGCGACTTTGGGGAACTTGAGGGGGTTGCTGAAGGCGGATGGGATGCTGTTGCTGACGGAGATCTCAACGGTGTCGAGGATGCCGGGGTACATCTTTGGGAACTTTTCGGGGTGGTGGCTTGGTGAGAAGGATGGAAGGGAGTGGGAGCCGCATGTCCTGCCGGAGAGGTGGGACGAGGAGTTGAAGGCCGCGGGGTTCATGGGTGCGGAAACCGTGGTGAGGGATGAGGAGATGCCGTACCAGATGACGGTCGCGATTCTCTCCCGGCCACGGGTGGAGGAGGTGGTTGTGGACAAGGCCGTCACGGTCCTGTGTCAGACCCCTGAGGCTGGACCAGCAGCATCACTCATCGCTGGGCTACAGGCCGAGGGCTTGGAGGTCACCCCGTGCAGGTTAGGCCACGAGTTCCCGGCCCGCGGCAAGGACATCATCGCCTGCGTCGATCTCGAGACGCGGTACTTCGACCAGGACACCCTGACCGAGGAGAGGTTCTTGGCCTTCCAAGCTCTCCTCCACCATCTCCGAGCCAGCGAAGACCACATCCTCTGGCTCACACCGCCATACCAGGTCAAGTGCAAGGTCCCGCACGGCGCCCAGTCCCTCGGCGTGATGCGCGCCGCACGGGCCGAGATGGGCCTCTCCCTCGTCACCCTCGAGCTGGACTACCAAGCTGAGGGCGCCAACGCGGCACACCTCATCGCCTCCGTCTTCGAAAAGAAAGTCCGCGGTGCCCAGCCCGACACCTTCCTCAACGCCGACCGCGAGTTCGCCATCGACAACGGCACCGTCCTCAGCGGGCGCTACCACCCCTTTTCCCTCACCTCAGAGCAAGCCGCCCCCCCAACCTCCACCGCCCTCACCGCCACCTCAACCGCTAAATCAATCACCATCCCCCACCCCGGCACCCTCGCCACCCTCTCCTGGCTCTCCCACCCCCTCCCCTCCACCCTTCCCCCAACAGCGATCGAAATCACAGTCCACGCCTCCGCCCTAAACTTCCACGACCTGCTCCTCGCAGCAGGCACCATGGCCCCTCCCCCACCCCCATCCACTCCTTCCCTCTCCCCCACCCCAACCTCCATCATCCTTGGCCTCGAAGCCTCCGGCACCATCACCCGCGCGGGCGCCGGCGTCCCCAACCTCCGCCCCGGCGACCGCGTCATGTTTTTCACGCCGCCCGACACGACCTCGCTCACCACGCGGCTGGTCGTCGACGCGCGGACGACGCCCATCGTGCGCATCCCCGCGGATATGCCGTTGGGTGCCGCGGCAGGGACGCCGGTGGCGTTTGCCACGGCGCTGTACGCGCTTCTTGACGCGGGGCGGTTGAGGAGGGGCATGACGGTTTTGATTCATAGCGCGTGTGGAGGGGTGGGGCTGGCGGCGCTGCAGGTCTGTCGGGCGGTGCTGGGAGGGTTGGACGGGGTGTATGTGACGGTGGGGAGTGAGGAAAAGGTGGGGTATCTTCTGGAGAGCTGGGGGATTGGCAGGGAGAGGGTGTTTGGGTCGCGAGATGCGGGGTTTGTGGAGGGGGTGATGAGGGAGACGGCTGGGAGGGGCGTGGATGTGGTGTTGAACTCGCTGTCGGGGGAGCTGTTGCATAGTAGCTGGGGGTGTGTGGCGCCGTATGGGACGATGGTGGAGATGGGGAATAGGGATTTGGCTGGGGGAGGAAAGCTGGATTTGGCGCCGTTCTTGGGGAATAGGGGGTATGTGGGTGTTGAGCTCCATCGGTTGTTGTGCGAGAGGCCCGAGAGGGTGCAAGAGTAAGTGGTCATCTTCCTGTTCAGCAAGATTGTGGTGCTAACTGTGTGCAGGCTACTGGCCCAGTACATCGACATGTACACTCAGGGGCTGTTACAACAGCCGGATGAGGTCTCATACTTTGACGCACAGGAGGTTGAAAAGGCATTCCGACACCTCCAAAATGGCGCCCACATCGGCAAGGTTGTCGTCACCATGCCCAACGACGATTCGGCCATCAAGGCCGTCCCGTACAGCCAGCCCCTGACACTAGACCCGGAGGCAACCTACCTGTTGATAGGCGGCGCCAAGGGCCTGGGTGCCTCCATCGCAACGCGACTGGTCGAGCAGGGCGCTATGCACCTGACCATCCTTTCCAGGGCTGCTGGACTCAGCGGTGAAAGCACGGCGCTATTTGCGGAACTCGAGGCCATGGGCTGCGAACTCAGCGTCGTGTCCGGCAGCGTGGAGCGCATGGATGACGTGGAAGCCGCAGTCAGGAGCTCCAGCAAGCCAGTCAAGGGCGTATTCCAACTGGCCATGGTCCTTAATGTGAGTGCCCAGTACCCCCGTCAACCATACCATCCCCGCTAACAAATCCAGGACGCGCCCCTGCTCGATATGAAATGGTCCGAGTGGAACACCGCCGTCGGCCCCAAGGTCCGCGGGACCTGGAACCTCCACCACGCCCTGGCCGACCAACCTCTTGACTTCTTCTGGATGGCCAGCTCGCTTGTGACCGTCATCGATGAGCCAGGCCAGGGCAACTACTCTGCCGGCTGCGCTTTCCTCGAGACCTTCTGCCAGTACCGCCACTCCCTCGGGCTGCCGGCGACTGTGCTCAATATCTGCCCCGTCGAAGGGGTGGGTTATGTCGCCGAGAGCGCGCAGGCGCGCTGGAACATGAAGGCGCAGGGCCTGTACTCGCTCGGCGAACACGAGTTTCTCGATTTCGTCACGCTCAATCTTCTGCACCCGGGGCCTAACAAACCTGAGTCGTCCGATCCACTAACCACGCCATGGGAAAACCGCGGCCAAGTCCTTATGGGCCTGCGCTCCGGGTGCGAGCAGCACCTCGACGACCCTAACAACCGCACGAGCTGGCGCCGCGACCGCCGCATGGGCCGCTACCACAACCTGCGCCTTGAAGACGGCGCAAAGGGAGCAACTGCCGACACTAGCCCGCTCGCGCAGTTCCTTGAGCGTGTGCATAGCGCGGGCGCTGACACTGAGGCAGCAACCCAGCTGTTGACCGACCCGAACAACATTGCCTTCCTCGCTGGCGAGATCGGCCGCAAGGTGTTTGAGCTGATGCTCAAGCCGTTGGAGGAGGGGGTGGAGATTGATACGCGGCAGACACTAGGGCAGATTGGATTAGACTCGTTGATGGCGATCGAGCTGAGACGGTGGGTGAGACGAGTGTTTGGGGTTTCGGTCAGTGTATTGGAGATTATGGGATCGGGAGCACTGATCGAGGTTGGGCAGTTGGTTACAGGGAAGCTGGTGGACAAAATGCAGAAATAGGGGGAAGGTTACGGGTTGGAGGTGGTTGGCGTCATTGGTTTCCTTGCCGTTTTGTTTTCAGTTTCCAATTGGGTTTCTTACTTCATTTGTCAGGGATATTGGGAACACGCAATCTTGCTATCTAATTAATGTGGTCAACGAAGGAACGACGGAATGATACTTTTCTCAGCAGGGTTAGGTAGTTAAGGAAATTTGCAACAAATATTCTTCACCAGCTCCTCCTTCATTTTGTTTCAGCAGCAGTTGAAACAAACACAATGATAACTAACTAACTGAATTCCGAAATCAGATATAAGCGGTCAATTCAGCGGGAGCTAAATTTAGCAATAGCGTTGATGCAAATAGTTACCGCTTTTCTGCTTGATGTCTCCGTCTGGCCAGACAGAGAACACCGCGATATGCAGACCATTTTCACTTGTTTCCTTTCCTTTCCTCAAGCTTAGTTATACTCGTAAAGTCGTTATCAGATAGTTACAATATACTCTTGAGACCGTTACAATTTTAACGTCTGCTAGCAGCTCTACCGCTTGTATATCTCCCTATCAACGGTGCCCGATATGCTAACGGCGCCGACAGCCGTTAGAGACCGGTGGACTCAGCAGACGTCGGCGACTTGAAGTACATGCCGCCGAGGGTAATTGCATCGGGACGAAGCCAGTTCTTTAAACATTGAACTATCTCAAGTGTCTTTGGGTCCATTATGAGTTTTTGGGTAGTAAGAGTAAGCTTCGCCAGGCTGAAGGCTCTCTCGCAGTATGCGGCCATCGCTGGGATTGAGAAGAGGTCAAGCGCCAGCGTACTGAGGGTTGGGAACTGCTGCCGGCGATCCATCCACCACGTCACAGAATTGTCGATTTCAATAGGCAGCTCAAGGCGTAAATACCGCTCCAGCTCTATCGCATCTAAGGCGCCATTTCGCAGGCGTATAAGATTGGCGCCGAGCCATTGGCCATATTCGCCTTCTTCCCGCTCGGCCAATGGTTTTTTTTTGGTAGCTTGCTGGGGGAGGAGACTGGCTGCTTGCCTGATCGCGATACAATGCTGTCCAGTATTCCTCGAGACCTTCCTGTCACCGGCCACACTGAGAATCTGGGTCATCAAGGAAGATGGAATGCTGCAATGAATTCACTGAAAAGACGTGCTGGAATCGGGTGCAACCGTATGACCAGTCTTGATAAAGAACAGGTCCTTGGGGATCTGTAGTCCGAAACAGGGGCGGACTTCTCAGCTAAATACATGCGAGTGGCAGGCGACCTGCCTGTAAGATGATTCATCTCGACCATTCCATTATCCCATCTCGATCATCCCATCTCGATCCTGTATTTGCATGGCCACCTATCTCGATCCTGTGCCTGCATGGCCGCTGCGGTGGTGTGGCTGACAATTATCTCCCCTCTTGAAAGGTCTGGCCGCAGACCTTCAATGTGTGTGGTGGTCGATGGTTGTAACCATGCGGTTGCTAGGTCAACAAGAATTCTGAAGAGTGGGGCTGCTCAGGTGTGCTTTCGATTGCGTATCAATGCAGAGTCGGTCTGCATTCCTTCATCATAGGCAACTCGATTTGCGCCGTTGTTGTGGTTGTTTGTTTTGGTTGCTTCGACTCCGGCTGGTGCAATGCCTCAAAACTCCAATTACCATGTGGGATAAGCATTTTTCCAAAGCACCCCGTATCTCGACAGAATCGACTAGTTAGCTACGGCTTTTCGGCATATTAATAGTCAGTGAACTTTCATCCGAGTCTACTAGTCCGATGGAGAATAGGCATACCAGCGAGGTCCCAGGGACTCACAAATTAGACACGCTTCAGACCCCATATTCTGTACTCGCTGCACAGCAGCCGCGATAGATGGCAAAGCGCCGCCGTTTGGGCACACGAAGAGGGCCACACCGGCCACGGGGTCGTCGGTGATTTGAATCCATCCAACTCAACAGGGGGCCATGTTGTCGGATCCATGGTACCGCATGGAGACATCGCTCCTTTAAGCTGAAGCCGTGCCACCCACCGTTTGTTCATTATCGTGGATCTCCTACATACCTGAATCAACCTGTCAGCCACACCACCGCAGTGGCCATGCAGGCACAGGATCGAGATGGGATGATCGAATGATCGAGATCAATGATCTCACAGGCGGGTCGCTTGCCACTCGCATGTATTTAGCTGAGAAGTTCGCCCCTGTTTCGGACTACAGATCCCCAAGGATCTGTTCTCTGTCAAGACTGGTCATACGGTTGCACCCGATTCCAGGACGTCTCCTCAGTGAACCCATTGCAGTGTTCCATCTTCCTTAATGGCCCGGATTCTCAGTATGACCAGTGACAATTACGGATCCTTCTTTTGTCATCAACCGAGATGGCACCTGTAACGAGTCGACCGGAGAGTCCAGTGGAAGGACAATACCGACAACCGAGTCAAGTACGATTAGCGAACGAAATACCATCAAACCAACATCGACCCAGTCATTCACCTACACCTGCGATTCCTGAGAAGTAAAAGTGGAAGAAGACATGGAGGGCAAGGATTCGGAAGACAAAAGCCAGGATTGAAGATTTGGAAGAATTGGAAAAGTATCGGCAGCAGGAGGCAAAGTTAAGGGCACGATTAGGGCTATACTAGCGAGGGTAATTATGTGCCAGAGGCCGGCATGGGCTGTGATTTTTCTTTGGACATGCTTTTGAGACGATGTGCTCCGCCCCTCTCGGACTACGTCATGTAACCTCATCCGCAAAATTGTGCCTTCTCCTCGATCCGCGTTGGAGGAGGGAAGGGGCTGTAGCCTGAGCTGGATCTCTCAGAGCGGCTTGTTCCGTGCCGCCCCTCCCCCGCCTCGGACTCTCGACTGCACTTCTCTGCCTCTCTGATGTAATCTGCACTCGTAACTGGCCCAACGACTAATCCCATACGTGCCAATCAAGCAATCAAGACATCATCCAGTTGAAGCCATTGCCCGCCCATCCGTTCAAGAAGCTCAAGCCGCCTCCGCTGGGTTCCACAGGAAACGGTTAACGGATTGCTCGAGTGTCACACGAGCAAAAAGGGCAGACATCCTTGCCCAGGTGGCCTTGCGCACCTCAAGGCCCGGGGTCCCTGACATATAAAGTGCAGCGGGACCGCGAGAGAATGAGCTTGAGAGCCTGGAACGGCACCTTCGCCACCTCCGCCACCTCCTCTACCTCCCATGCCCCATATCAGCAGGCTATCGCACTTGTCTATAGGCTGCGTACGATCTCGCAATAGAAAACGTCGCAGCAGCAGCCGCCAGCATGGAGTTGACGACGTGCGAGATGTGCAGCGAACACAACGGGGACATTACCTGTTCCTGCGGCTGCAAATTCTGCGAGCCCTGCTTCACCAATCTTCACTTGAGGCGCCACCCAGAACATCGTGCCGGGGGCAACACGAAGTCGCAGGCCTTTTGGAACTGGGCAACGGACAGGTGGGCCAACTTTTCCGACGCTCTGGTGCGGGCGACGCTCTTCAAAGCCGACGAGGCGGCGAAATGGTTCGGACTACAGACCGACCGACTGGAAAATGGAAGGAGCATCACCTCGATCGCCGAGACGGATAGGCTCAGGAATCTCATGGAGATCTCGCTCCACTTCGAGTCCCAGAGCCCCAACCGCCAGTTCCCCAGTCTCACCTCCTTTGTAGGTGACACGGGGGCTGGCAAGTCGACGCTGAGTCCGTTCATTTGTTTGTGTCTCACGCAAGAACCCCACTGACACTCGCCCGCCGCCACAGTCCGCGCGTTGATCTTCCATTCCGAAAAGGCAAACAAGTTTGATCCTCTCGAAGCTCCAGTGGCCGGAGCACAGTCGGGTTCGTCGGCTCTCATCTCTACTACAGGGGAGGTTAACTTATACCTCGACCCAAATACCTTTGGTAGCGAGAGCCCCATATTCTACGCCGACTGTGAAGGCATGCTAGGTAGCAGCAACCCTGTGGCGTCCCAACATCAGACACAGTGGATGCATCGCAGCGAGCGTTATCTCGTCGAGACTGAGGATGGGAAGCCCGTGGACCGCAGTACCGCCGCCAAGACACTCTACCCTCGCTTCCTGTACATGTTCAGCGACGTCGTCTGCTACGTCACCCGCAGCACCAGGGCGTGGCCTGACTCGGCGATACGTCTACTCAACTGGTCCATGACTGGCGCCCAGGGAAATATTAACCAGCACTCGCTCCCGGCGCTCATCATCATTCTCAACGGGCCAACCGTGGAGAACGAAGCTTGGGTATCGGATGACTACGAGGCAGTAACGAAGGACTTTTTCAAAGCGGTTGATTCAGAGATCGATGCCAACGCTAAGATCCGGGAGCTCGCCGAGAAGGTAAGCCGACGTGGCCTTCCGAGACTCAGCCCTGGCAGATAGATGGTATACCAAAACACTTACTGCTTCTATAGCACGGGGACAAGTCCATGAGAGGGTTGTTTAATCGCAGCTTTTCCTCTGTTCACGTCCACTATATTCCACTCCATGGTTTCTGTATCCTAGGAACCAGTCTCACCATCATGCAGCAGACCGCACGTCTTGCCCAGCGAATCAGGGTCGACTCTGCTCGCGTCCAATCTCGCCGAGCGGCGGCGTGGACTCGTTTCGACACACGTCAGCTCTCACTCGTGGTTGAATACGCCTTCAGGCACCTGGGAAGCAGAACGACGGAGCCTTTTGACTTCAGCAGCCTTCGGCAGCAGCTGCTCATCCCTCAAACGGCCGAGGCAAACATCTCCGAGTTCCTTGGCCACTGCCTTAAGGGCGGCGTCGAGGAGAGGTTCGAGCGTACGGCGGCAGTTCTAGGCTCTTGCATCCTACGGCAGAGTCTCTATGCCAGGGACAATGGTAAGTGCCGACTCTTTTCCTTCAACCGGTGACGGGGTTCTCAACCATGGTAGACGCCCGGAGGGTGCCTCGGTATGAGTCCTGATGTCTAGTGCTCGTAGACAGCTTCCTCCAAGTACGACACGTGGCTGATTTCTTCGCTCTGTAATTAGATATGTGGCTCGTACCAAGCTCCTTCGTCAACGAAGACATGCAAGGCATCTGTAACAGAGCCATCACGGACTTCCTCGACCACAACCTCCAGTGCGCCTTCGTCGACCCCGACTCGAGTGAAAGGTGCGTCAACACCAAGTTCGGCCACGCCATCGGCCACCAGAGCGAGGCCGGATCGCTTCTCAACCCGGGCCTCTTTGTCCACGGGGCCTTTGACTCGGCTCGTTTTGTCTCAGCCGTCCAAGGGTCCATCGACAGAACGATGAAGCACATCAATGCCAAGAACCCGGCCAGCAGACAGGAATGGCGACGCTTCGCCGCCGAGCGGCAGCGGGTGCGCCTCGCTAGTTTGAGGCAGCTCGGGGGATATCCAGACCACCTCTCGTCCAAGCTTTCTGTACTTGGATCCACCCGCCGGAGAGACGTGAGCCACACGAGCGTGTGCTACGGCTGCTTGTTCGGTCGCCCCGAATACGCCCTGCCTTGCGGGCACGTCCTGTGTCTCCCATGCCTGGAGGATTTTGACCGGACGGATCCTAGTGCACGATACCCAGGGGTGTTCGTCCACAAGGAATGCATCATCTGCGCGGCGTCGACTGGTGAGGGCTGGCCGTATAAAGCTCAAGTCCGCCCAGATCTTGCCGGGCTGCGGGTCCTATCGTTGGACGGCGGCGGCGTTCGCGGCATCATCGAACTTAAGCTTCTCGAGCGCCTGGAAACCCAGATCGGACTCGGCCTCCCCATAGGGAGCTTCTTTGATTTCATCATGGGCACGAGTGCTGGCACGTCTAACCCCGGTTCCTCCATCTCCACAGATGCGCGGAACCCTTGCTAATGCTATCTATATATATCGCCAGGTGGCATCATTGCACTTGGAATTGGTATCCAGGGACGTGACGCTTCTAGTTGCACATCGCTATACCGCGATATTTGCCGAGATGGCTTCAAACCGAAGACCGGGACGAAAGCTCCCGTGGTTGGCTGGGTAGCCCGCTGGTGCCGAGGCTCCATCTATAAGACCTCTGCGATGGAAAGCGCTCTGAACACCGCCTTTATTGGGAAAACACCTAAAACGGTCTACGGCATGTCTAACCAGGTGAGAGTGGCCATCACGACGACTGTGAGAGAACAGGGCGGTCTCATCGCAAACTACAATCGCGGAGGCTCCGGGAGATATCTCAATTCAGAACTCCCCCTTTGGAAAGCGTACGACCCTCCATCCATGCTGAGCAATCTAGTGGCTTACAGCGGGGGCGGAGACAGGGCGAGATGCACCTCTGCGGCTCCAATGTACTTCGAACCCAGGACTCATGCGGGATTCACATGTCGCGATGGCGGACTCACGGATAACAACCCACTCCAGCTCGCCGTGAACGAATGCAAGAAGATCTGGCAGAATAACGTCGAGTTTGATGTCATCATCTCTATCGGGTCCGGACGCGCCAGCGCCGAACAGAAGAAGCCAGAATCGTGGAAAGTGCTCCCAAATTGGCTGAGAGAGCTCTTCCAAACCTTGATCAGTACGATGAATGGCGAAAATGCCTGGCAGCGCTTCATACGGGATCAGGAGCCCCGTATCAAGAACAGAGCATCACGGATGAACGTGGTGTTCGCTTCGGACGTGGAGCCGGCCCTGGACGCCTTCTCCAAGGTCGACTCGATGGAGCGTCTAGCTAACACGTTCCTGTTCCGTGGATCGTCCGTCGGGGGCGATTTCGCACCCATCGTTGGAGAGTGCAAGCTCACCTTGGTGGGCCAACTGGCCGACCGACTCCGTGCGAGCATGTACTTCTTCCAGCTCGGGTCCATTACCAAACATAACGGCATCTATGCGGTCACCGGGTGGATTGGCTGTCGGCTCGGGCCGGGGGAAGAGGCGCTCTTGGCCCTCATCCGGCGCACCAACTTCTTCCAAGTCAAGAGCACTCACTATCCCCTGTTAGCTAGGGCGGGCGACTCGGCGTTCCGGCTTGACGTCGATTTCAACCAGCAAGACGTCGACGCTGCCATCCGCATCGATGTTAGTTTTGCTGGCGCAGCACACTTGGTTTCCATCAGCGGCTTCCCGTTGACCCTCCGGGTGAGTCTCCCGTCCCGCTCGGCTTGTCCGGTCCCGTCGTGTCGTCCCATTGCCTTCTCGGGACTGACTCGTTGTCACAGGCTCTCCGTGCATACTGGGACAAGCGCAGGCACGACCTCGCCGCTATGAACCGGAACCCGTCGCAATGATGGTCATGGTACCTAGGTACTCTCTCGAAGTGGCGAGACACGGGTTGGACTAGGGTCTGGATGTTGTTTAATAGCTTGCTGTGCAGGTCACCCAGGCATCGCATGCATCGCATGCAACACAACACACGCATATGCACTCGACAGTTAAGCAGTACCTATGGTTTTTGGAGAATGCAAACATGCCGCAGCCGTGATGCAACTCGAGGCAGTTTTTCGCTAACTGGCGTGGTCGGTTGTGGGTAGGCTAGTTTGCACGGGCGGGGCAAAACAAAAAGGGTCAGCGGGAAAGCCGACTCACAGAAGGTGGCCTAGAGAGGGCGGCAACAAAGAATAAAACAAGAGGATTGCTGATCTAGCTGTTATAAAACGATTCATCGCTCCAGGTTGGCGAAGTGCACGTGTCATCCACACCACCGCAGTGGCCCTGCAAGCACAGGATCGAGATGGGATGATCGAGAAA
>MU855658.1:0-33273 GCA_033296695.1 Staphylotrichum tortipilum
GTACCTGGCTGCGACAAACTCCCCGCACTGTCGAGGCGCCCGAAAATGGCGGCCCTGCCCTGCCAAATTCGGCGACCAGAACAGCAAGTTTTACATTTTGTATGTAAAGCGCATCGGCCGGCTTGGCAGTTTGAGGTGGCATGATGGAGGTGAGTAAGTTAGGTGGTGGTTGACCGGGAGGTGAGTTGCCAGGTGCCCCAGTAATTATGTGTGTGGATAGAGTCGTGGCAGCAAGGGAATCATCCAACCCCTCGATACAACCTTGGATTCCTCGTGGGGATGGCTCGCCCTCTGTGCGGTGATTCAAGCAGTGATGGATCTGAGCCTAACGTCTGGGCAAGAAATTCGCTCGCCCAGGTCAACGTAGGCCGTCTCTGCGGCTGAGAGCTGACGGAACCGAGGACCAGCATCTGACCCAGACCCAAGAGGGAAAAGAAAAGAGGGGGACATACGGAGTAGTCCAAGAGGGTGTGGCACCCAGCGGCTTCAGTGGTTGACAGGAGCCAATCGGCAGGCTACCTGTGAACCCTTTCCGCAGACAAGGACTTTTAGCTCGCGAGATTTCACAGCACCTACGATGTAGTCATTTCTGTGAGGCTCTGCTGCGGGGTCCTTGACTGAGCAGAGCTGCCTCTCGGTTCCGCGACTCTGCGTTGAAGGTTACAACAAACATCTCGAGGCATGAAAGACACCTACTTGGCATGGCCACCTTGCGTTTGGAGGGTGTTGCCCCGCGCGTGCTGCATTATGGCCCCCAGGAGCTGGTGTGGGAGTGCATGGCAGGACAGGAGTGCGGATGCGGATGCGTCGACGAGGTGGTCGGATGGGACTCGCACGCCCCCAAGAAGTTACTTTTCCTGCTGCACAACAACCCCATGCTTTGGAACGCGACAGTCTCGGCCTACTCCAAGCTCGACCTGACGCGGGAGAACGACATCTTCCCTGCCCTCTCGGGCGTCATGAAGAGGCACGACGCGGCGGTTGGCGGGCGCTATCTGGCTGGTCTCTGGGATGGACAATTTTTTTATCCTTGGCCTCCTCTGGTAAGCAAAGCGGAACGGGGGAGTGCTCCCCGGGGATTACAAAAACAGCATCAAGCCGCGGCCTTCCCCGATTACGAGGCACGGCTTTTGCTGCTGACAAGGTTCAACGAAAAAGACCCCGTCTTCCACCGAATCGGCATGGCAAAGCTTACCTGGGAGCAGTACAAGGAGCAGACGAGGTTCAAAGCGCACTTCAGTGACGACACGTTTCTTATTTGCTGAGAAGGTATCTAGATAGTGACAGATATCTCAGGGATTTTACCAAAGTACAATAACCCTGCCTCTCCCTCCTTCCATATTTACTTCCCCTCCACCCAATCCGGATGTCCCTCCCACCTACACTCCCTCCCCGTCTCCGGATCAACCCACCACCTGACCCTGTCCCCCTCCAACACCGTCCTACACCGCCAACACGCCAACCTCTCCCCCCTCCTCCTCCTCATCTCCCTCACATGATGCTCATCCCTTGCACAGCGCATCTCCCCCTCCGGCAGCGAAGCACAGTTCCTACACACCTCCTCATACACCCTTTGACTCTCCCCCTCTGCATGCGTCTCAACGTCGCGGAGGGCACACCCGCGGCGGGAGAACGGGGACGTCCAGGAGATTGGGGAGGGGCGCGCCCGCCGGGAGGAGGAGTAGTGGTTGGAGCGGGTGGCGTTGGGGTTCCAGTGGTCGCCGGGGGAGGTCGGGGTCGGGACGGTGATGCAGGTCTTGAAGAAGCAGCGGGTGCAGGAGGGGCGGCAGCCGGTGCGGTGGCGGAGGGCTGTGGAGGGGGGGACGTGGGCGTTGAAGGCACAGCCCTGGGAGGGGGGTTAGTTGATGTTCTGGGTTGAGAATGGGGGGTGGGAGGGACAGAGGGAGGATGCCAGAGATGGGAGCACGGGGCAGACGTACTGAGCAGATTGGGATGTTGCAGACCTTGCAGTGTCTTGTGCTGTTTGACGAGTTGCAGATGGTCAAGTCCTTGATCGTTTCCTTTGCCGGGTTCTGCTCGCTAAAAAAGATGCTCTGGAGGTGCCTGGAGGAACGGGTCAGGTTGAACAAGTCGACGCAGTGGAGGTCGCTGGTAATCATCAGGACCAGCTCCATCGGGAGGCGTGTGCTGCTCGGGGGTAAGCTGGGTTTGTCGGCGAGCCCAGCCTGCGGTGCCCCCTTCCACTTTCCGGGTGCCTTTGGGAGGCTGGGATTCCTGTCCCTCGCGAGGTATTTGGATATGAAGCGGAACGGAAGGTAAAAAGAAGCGTAGACAATCCTGCAAACAAACACGGAGAGCTTTACAGCCACGCGGACTGGCGCGAACAGCCAAGGCAAACTGTCGATGTCGTACTGGGGAGGATCGCCGAAGGACTTGTACGTTCCGAAGTCGCTTTGTAAAGCGCGCTTAACCGTGACAATACCGCAGATGTAGTAGAATGTTCTGGTCCCTCAGTTAGCCGACGGTTCTGCGAGAGTCAAGGGTACCCTCACGCACATGACAACAATGGTCATGATCCACGCCGTCATCATGGACCGACATATGCTGGTGGGCGTGGTTTCCATTGGGTCGCCAAAGTGCCCCGTCGCGTTGGCCGCGACGAAGAAATTGCGACCGTCGGTGGCATTGTTCCAATTCGAGGCGGTGTTGCAACCTGAGAGTGTACCGGGGAGGAACATGCCCGCCATGGCAGTGCCGACGGTGAGGATGACGGCGAGGGCAAAGTCAACCACGCCGACGAAGGTGAGGAGATAGCCACGGCAGAAGGGTGCGCCGCCAAACTGGAGGAAATTCCATGCAAAAGTGAAGGTTCCCTAATCATGCTCGGGTCAGTTGCTGGATGTTATGTTTCTGGCGATGGCAGACTCAGGGGGGGAAGTACCGCATGCCCGAGGATGGCCAGGCCCACCATGAACTCTTTGCCATGCGGGAGAAAATCATAGATGTCGCCCAGCTCCTGGGCGTTGAGGTAGGCAGTGAGGGTGTTGATGCCCATCATGCCTGAGGGGACATGGCAAATGAAGCTGATGATGCAGGCCGGTGCCCCAGGACCCCACATGATGAGAGTGGCTTTTATTGAGCGTCCTGGAGGATCGAAGGGCGTTGGGACCAAATATGCCCGAGAAGTGAATTCGAGCGATAAAATTGACCAGGCCGCACTGAAAACCCCATCCCATCCACGAGGGATCGACGTTTAAATACGAAGACAAGCACACCCATAGGGACACCCACCGAGGCCAAACTGGGAAAGGTGATTGATGGGCAAGGCAGCATGGTGCATAGCCAGCCTGCTGCCTGCGGGCCATACAGAGGGCGGCAGGCAATGCGCCCAGCAAACAGTTCAGCCAAATCGCGGAGTAATCCCATCCCGATTCACAGCCTTGCGGTCTCAAACCCCCAAGAAATGAAACCAAAACGGTGGACTGATGCCACAGAACGCGGTGCAACTTGGCTCTCGATGGCTGGGAGCAACCACTTCCGGGCTGGATTATCTCGAAGATGTCGTGGGGTCGCAAAAACGTGCAGACACTGCCTACGGCATCAACTGTCATTGAACCTGCAGCCTCATGGCGGGTCTCAGATGCGTCGTTAGACAGCACCCAGCTTTTTACTGCCACTTATAGAAGTTGAGCCCGCAGCCAAACTGATCCGTTTGCCAGTTGCTGCTTCGCACAGTTTTCAACACCGTCTCCACAAACTGGTCAGGCTTCCAACCAATATCACAAAGAAACAAACACCAGGTTGCCTGATCCACCACGGGCCAACCTGAAGCAATTTTCCCGAAACCCGGCAGGTCGTAGAATTATTGATCGTCTGGTTGGATTGATTGGAACGCTTGGTGCCTCGCTGCTTGTCTGATTCGTTCAGAGGTCGAGTCAGTAGGCAGCTAGTTGCCTGAGCCATACAGGGGAGTGCAATGGAGGGCTAGACAATCGGACGAAGCCTAGGCGACCGTGGATGCCCAAGGTGTAAGATGGTACGAGTGCCACCCGAGTTGTGTTAAGGTTGGGGGCGAGGACTGGGAGGCTAGGGGTCAGACGTGGCGGGGCATCCGAGCTCAACGTCAGCTTGGGCATCTCGGATGTTGATGCGGGCTCAACCCTGTGGTCCCTATGGCCCCACATCGCCTTCGAGCCTTGGAATTGGCTTCTGTGGTTGTGTTATGTTGTGGTGTTGTACGGAGTAGTTACCTGTTCCACGTGTTTGAAGGATGGGTTCAAAGAGGAAGTGGGGCGGGTAAAGCAGCTTGCATGGTTGCACAGCGGGTGGGGCATCTGACGTGTGGAGAGTGGGGCGGGCCAAGCAGCTGGGCAGTTGGCGCCGTTGCTGAAAGCCCCGCGGCAGCGGCTGGCCAGTAATTCGAGGCCCACACGACCAGAGAATGGGGCCACAAGGGACAACGCCCAGGGCTGACGAGGCTCCACACGACCCACACCGGGGTGCTGCAGCGCAGCACTTGGTTCTGGTTGCAGCTCGCCCCTTGTCCACGCCAGCTGCAACAAGGAGACGGTGCATTGGCATGCGCTGGTCAAAGCCCGAGGCCACGAACTGCTTTGCCAAATTGCACTCGCTCAAAACCCATAATAGCCTCGCCGGGACACTGCGTGTTCTCGTCCCGGACTCCCCATTTCTACATCGCCTGCCCTCGCCGCTCCAGGAACCTTCGGGAATGTGCCGCAGCCCCGCAGCAGCCGACGGCACTTTGCGCACACCACCAGCCCTCAACGACCACCTTGCCGGGCTGACCCGGCGCTGCAATTGACCGCATACCTACATACCTACAACAACATCCCAACGAACATCAGCACCTGACCGCCGGCACCAAGATGGCCGACTCGCCCTTTTCGACGCCCAAGAGGAAGCGCAGCGAGATGACTGGCGACGACCTGCCCCGGCTGGACACGACGGCGCAGTTCACCTTCGACCCGAATCCCGCCCTTGACGACGGCAATGCGAGCCCGCGCACTCGGGTCGCACATCGGTTCCGGGGCCTCGTACTGGGAAGCGGGGGTGGGGCCAGCGACCCTCCCGCGGGTACGGGAACCATCATCGACGACGACGGCGAAGACGTAATAATGCGCAAGCGGATCAGGCTCCCCGACGTCGAGATGCGCGATGCCGAGACACCGCCGCCCCCCGCCGTGCCCCTGCTCGACCCCGTGATGATCACCACAGCACTACCCCGCCCACCCCATTTCAAGAAGGAAGACAGCCCCGGCGGCCGCCAATCCTCGCCCAAATCCGTCCGCATATCCTTTGTCGAGGACCCCGTCCTCATCCCTACGACCACCACCTCCGAAGAGGGACACGACACCCCAACACCCTCTCTCACCCCGCCAACCTCCCCGCCCTCAACAACCATCACCCTCCCCCTCCGCCGCCCCCGCCCCTTCAAACGCTCCGGCACCCCGCCCTTCCCACCGTCCTCCAACCCCCGCTCTACCACCGGTACCCGCTCCTGCTCGGCCTCCCCCGACCCCACCACCGACCCCACCACCGCCACCACCACCACCCCCTCCTCCCTCACCTGGCACGACTCGGAAATCACAATCTACGACCCCGACGACTCGGGCGACGACGGCACGGGCATCAACGGCATCGGCTTCAAGCCGACGCCGGCCATCGCCTACGCGCGCGCCGTGCGCCGCCGCCAGCAGCTGGCCGAGTACAAGAAGCGGGAGGAGCGCGAGGCGCGCGCGAAAAGGAGTCTGCGGAGGAGGGGGGGAAGTCCCGCGCCGGGGTTGTTGGAGATGGCCGGGGGGAAGAAGGGTGGGAAGAGGAGGGTGAGGTTTTTGGAGAGGGAGGGGACGCCGGGGGAGTTGATTGGGGTTTGATTGAGGTTTGGGTGTTTATTTCCTTGTTGGTTGGGTCTGGGGATTGGGCTGGGAGGGGTTTTCTTGGGATTTCTGGCTTGGTTTAATGATGGATTGTGGGGTATGGGGGATGGCCTTGGGTGGCTGCTACATGACTGTTTGGATTTTTGGGTTCTTGATTGGATTGAGCTTTTGATGCTTTTGATGATACGCAATAATTACGAAAGGGGAAGGGGTTGGGAGGTTGGGTTGGGGTTGGGTTGGAATGGCGTTTGACGGTCGGGTGAGCGGTCGGTTGGCGTGGAGCTGGGTGGCCGTTTGTATCTCATTTATTTGTATCTATGGCTGGCGTTTCGCAGGCAGGGTAGGGAACTGGGCGTTGGTTCACGCGGGCTGGCTCAAAGGGCCAACGAACTGCTTTGACAATAGCGTACACAAGAATCTCAACACAGAGTATCAACACCGTCTCAACACAGCCATTTTCTCCCCCCCCCCCCTTACCAAAACCTCCACCACCCCCTCTCCCCTTCCGTCTTCACCCTCTCCGCCTCCTCCCTCTCCCTCCGCACCCTCTCCTCTTCCTCCCTCCTCTCCCGCGCCTGCTTCGCCGCGTACACCTCCACCACCCTCTTCACCTTCTCGCGCTCCTGCCTGCGCTTCAGCTGGCAGTACTCGTACTGCGCCGCCGCGGCCAGCACGCCCGTGCCCACCGCCCAGTTGGCGGCCCGCGGCACAGGCAGGCCCATGATCCAGCGGACTGCGCCGATGGCGCCCCCCGCGCCGAGGCCAGTCAGGAGGCCGGTGCGTGCGCAGGGCGCTTGGTGGAAGGTGAGGAAGTCGGTTGGTTTAATGGTTTGCACCGCGTCGGTGAGGGTGGGTTGGGGCGGGTTGTTGCTGTGGAGGGGTTGTTGTTGTTGGGGGACGGATGGTAGGGGGGTGGACGGTTGGGTGGGAGGGGTGGAGGGGCGGTTCGTTTGGTGCAGCCAGGGGCGGTTGGGGTCGGCGGGGGACTCGCCCCGGGTCGGTGGTTGTGGTGTTGACATTGTGGAGGTTTGAGCTGGTTGTTGCGACAGGGAGAGGAAGGTGGTGGGAGGTGGTGGGATGGTTGGAGGAGTGCGCGTGGTCGGATATTCTGTCGAGGAATTGGGGTCCTGGAGCTTGGGGGTTAGCAATTTATGTTGTATTTGTGCCGTATGGGTGTTGGATGACGGGAAAACCCTCGAGGAACGGGGGGCACACCTTGCCCTGCGAGCCGTCGAGCTCTGGGGAGTCGTGATGCGGGCTGCCGTCCGATCTTCAAACTGTTGCGGTTCGGGCCGTGCTTTGCCGATCTTGTCAAGAGTTGCAAAAGCAGGGTTAGGGTAAAGCTTCCATTGTGCAGTTGTCCGGACCCACCTCCACCCACCGCTGGTCGCCCCGCCAGGCGCGTCGCGTGTGGGTCGGCGCGCGCCTCAGCGCGTCCCTGCACCAGCATGTTTAATGGGTTTTGCCAGCTCACAAACAGCAACCAGGGGATCTTGATGCAGACCAACCCCAACCCCACCGACCGTCCTTGGGCGTTTGCCATACCATTGTTTCCCTTTTGATGCCAGTACCCTCATGCGAACCTCGTCTCCTTACATTGTTGATATCCTTTCCTTCCTCTCTATTCCTGGGAGCCATTGAGTCCTCGACAAATCCACCCCCTTCCCCTTCGAGATACCCACGCCCACACGTCAAACAGAGTCGAAGGCTCCTCTACACCAGACTCCCTCGTGAAAGCGAGAGCGGCAACGCCGCCCAGATACCGCAATGCCCAACACATCTCTCCGACGGCCCCAAAACGGCTACCGCCGCGGCGGCAAGAAGGCCTACCATGGCCCCCGAACACGCACATTCGCCGCCACCACCGGCGCCCGCGGTGAGGCAACATCACTCGACGAGAAGTGGGAACGCACCGCCCTCGCACACCAGATCGACGAGAACATGGGCTTTGCGCGCTATGATGCAGGACGCAAGCGTGAGGGCTGGCTCGTCAACGTCCAGTCCACATCCATCGACGACCCGCGAGTGTCAGGCGGCGGCGGCCGCGCAGCCCTCGACTGCTACTTCATCGAGGAGGACGGGTCGACATTCAAGGCGACGGTTGAGTACGAGCCATACTTTCTGATCGCTTGCCGGAAGGGACACGAGGGCGAGGTCGAGGAGTGGTGCAAGCGCGTGCCCGGCGGCAGCGTGGTCAAAGGGATCAAGAGGGTGGAAAAGGAGGACCTCAAGATGCCGAACCACCTGCTGGGCTATCGCCGCACCTTTTTGGAGCTAAAGTTTCACAACGTCCAAGACTTGATCGCGGCGAGGAGGGATATCATGCCCATAGCCGAGAAGAACAAGAAGGGCATGGATGCCATGGACACATACGCCGAGGTCGCAGCGTGAGCCCCCTCCCCTGTCCCTCCCCCATCAGGGCTGTGCCGGGTAACTGACAACATGTTCCAGAGCGAACGGCAACTTTGATCTTTTTGACGACGACCCACGAGCTGACGAGCGACGAACCACTGCATCTTTTGCCGAGGCAAGCGATTTCATTGTTGATATTCGGGAATACGACGTGCCCTACCACGTCAGAGTAATGATAGACTTGGGTACGTGCCTCTTACTTGGCCACTTAGGGTATCCGACTGACACAGGCAACAGACATTCGGGTGGGAAAATGGTACTTTGTCGAGGCGAAAAACGGGGTAACCACCGTCATCCTCAACGAGGAACGCCTGGCGCCAGCAGACCCGGTCGTCATGGCTTTCGATATCGAGACCTGCAAAGCGCCTCTGAAGTTTCCGGACTCCGCCGTCGACCAGATTATGATGATCTCGTACATGATAGACGGCCAGGGGTTCTTGATCACAAACCGCGAGATCGTCTCCGAGGACATCGCCGACTTCGACTACACCCCCAAGCCCGAATACCCCGGCCCGTTCATGATCTTCAATGAGCCCGACGAGAAGTCCCTCCTCGAGCGCTTCTTCCTCCACATCAAAGAGGCCCGGCCCACTGTCATCGCCACCTACAACGGTGACTTCTTCGACTGGCCCTACGTCGAGGCCCGCGCCAGCTTCAACGGGATCGACATGTACCACGAGATCGGCTGGAAGAAGGACAGCGAGGACCAGTACAAGTGCAACTACAGTGTTCACATGGACTGCTTCCACTGGGTCAACCGTGACAGTTACCTCCCCCAGGGCAGCCGCGGCCTCAAAGCCGTCACCGTCGCGAAGCTCGGATACGACCCCGACGAACTCGACCCCGAACTCATGACGCCCTACGCCGCCGAGCGGCCCCAGACCCTGGCAGAGTACTCCGTCTCCGATGCCGTCGCCACCTACTACCTGTACATGAAATACGTCCACCCATTCATCTTCTCGCTCTGCACCATTCTACCGCTCGGCCCCGACGACACTCTGAGGAAGGGAACGGGCACGCTGTGCGAGATGCTCCTGATGGTTCAGGCTTACCAGAAGGGAATTGTTCTGCCCAACAAGCACATTGCGCCGAAAGAGGCGTTCTGGGAAGGACATTTGCTGGATTCCGAGACGTACGTCGGTGGACACGTCGAGAGTATCGAGGCAGGTGTCTTCCGGGCCGACATTCCGGTGAACTTCGCCGTCGACACGGGCGCCGTGGACGAGCTGCTGCGCGACTTGGATGCTGCCCTCACATTCAGCATCACGGTGGAGGAGAAGAAATCCATGGACGACGTCATCAACTACGACGAGGTCAAGCAACAAATCATGGCCAAGCTTCTGAACCTCAAGGAGACGCCCAACCGCACCGAACGGCCCCTGATCTACCACCTCGACGTCGCCTCCATGTACCCCAACATCATGACCACAAATCGGCTGCAGCCAGACTCCATGATCTCCGAGTCAGACTGCGCAGCATGCGACTTCAACCGCCCCGGCAAGACCTGCGACAGGAGGCTTCCCTGGGCTTGGCGCGGCGAGTACTTACCGGCGAAGCGCGACGAGTACAACATGATCAGACATGCATTGGAGAACGAGAAGTTCCCGGGAAAGTGGCCCAACAGCCCGATGCGGCCGTGGCAGGACCTCAGTCTCGACGAGCAAGCAGCCCTCACCAGGAAGCGTCTACAGCTGTACTCGCAAAAGGTCTACCACAAGATTCACGACTCGACCACCATCGTCCGGGAGGCCATCATCTGCCAGCGCGAGAACCCCTTCTACATCGACACTGTCCGCGACTTCCGAGACCGTCGTTACGACTACAAGGGTAAGGCCAAGGTCTGGAAGGGCAAGACGGAGGCTCTCAAGAGCTCGGGCGGTACAGCATCTGAGATCGACAACGCCAAGAAGATGATTGTGCTCTTCGACTCCCTGCAGCTGGCCCACAAGGTCATTCTCAACTCCTTCTATGGCTACGTCATGCGGAAAGGCTCGCGTTGGTACTCCATGGAGATGGCGGGCGTGACCTGCCTGACGGGAGCAACCATCATCCAGCTGGCCCGGTCGCTTGTGGAGCGTCTGGGCCGTCCCCTTGAGCTTGACACGGACGGTATCTGGTGCATGTTGCCGGCGACATTCCCAGAGAACTTTGCCTTCAAGCTCAAGAACGGCAAGAAGCTCGCCATCTCCTACCCCTGCGTCATGTTGAACCATTTGGTCCACGCCAAGTTCACCAACCCGCAGTACCAGACCCTGGTCGACCCCAAGACCTTCAAGTACGAAACACACAGCGACAACTCCATCTTCTTCGAGGTCGACGGGCCGTACAAGGCCATGATCCTCCCGACTTCCAAGGAGGAGGACAAGAACTTGAAGAAGAGGTACGCCGTCTTCAACGACGACGGAAGTCTGGCCGAGCTGAAGGGTTTTGAGGTCAAGCGGAGAGGTGAGCTCAAGCTCATCAAGATCTTCCAGCAGCAAATCTTCAAGTTTTTCTTGGAGGGAACAACTCTGGCCGAGTGCTACACTGCCGTAGCCAAGGTTGCCAATCAATGGCTGGATGTGCTGCACAGCAAGGGCGCAACTCTGGCGGACGAGGAGTTGATGGAGCTCATTTCCGAGAACCGCAGCATGAGCAAGACCTTGGAGGAGTACGGCGCACAAAAGTCGACTTCCATCACCACGGCCAAGCGTCTTGCGGACTTCCTGGGCGAGGGGATGGTCAAGGACAAGGGTCTCAACTGCAAGTTCATCATTTGCGCCCGGCCCAAGAACGCCCCCGTCACTGAGCGCGCCGTTCCCGTTGCCATCTTCTCAGCGGAAGAGGAGACGAAGAGGATGTACTTAAAGAAGTGGCTGAAGGAGGAACCCGCCGACACCGATCCCAGGGCGCTTCTCGACTGGGACTACTACCTCGAGCGTCTAGGATCCGTCATTCAGAAGCTCATCACCATCCCCGCTGCGCTGCAAAAAGTGCGCAACCCAGTGCCGCGGGTGGCTCATCCCGACTGGCTGCAGCGCCGCATCAACATCAAGGATGACAAGATGAAGCAGAAGAAGCTGACGGATTTGTTCGGGCCCACAACCAAGGGCGGGCCGTTGGAGGAGATCCCCTTTCCGAACTCGAGCAACCGGCTGGGTGATGTGGAGGACATTGGGCAGCTGCTGAAGCCCAAGACTGTCAGCTCCGCCATCGCTGCCTCCCAGAAACCGCAAACCTCTCAGAAGCGCAAGTCCCCCGAGCCAGCCGAAACCCGGGATCCTTTCGCCGCCCTCCCGAAGAAGATGCCCTCCCCCAGCGAGGACTACCCGGCGTTCTTGGAGTACCAGAAGCAGAAGTGGAAGCTGCAGAAGCAGGCACGCGCACGACGAAGACACTTGTTCGGCGACAGACGCGGCAACATCCAGAGTAACATCCAACAGACATTCCGCAACCAGGCCGAGATCACGTTCAGGAACACCTGGCAGGTCCTCCAGCTCCGGGCGACCGACAGCCCGGGCATTGTCCTGGCCTACGTGCTCATCGACGCCAAGATCCACACCGTCAAGATCAACGTCCCGCGCCAGGTCTTCCTGAACCTCAAGAGCAAAGAGCTGCCAGATATCGAGGTCGACGGCTGCCACGTCGAGCAAGTCAGCCACACGCTCCCCAACGGCCACTCCTCCGTCCATCTGTTCAAGCTCACCGTGCCGGAGGACATTTACTTTGCCGAGGCAGAGAAGTTCTCTCTGCTGTTCAACCACCCAAGTGTGGAGGGCGTCTACGAGAAGCAGCTGCCCCTCAACCTCCGCGCCATGCTGCAGCTTGGCAACCGTTGCACCATCGACGAGAGCCAGCCGGGCGTCCTGGGCAAGGGTCTTGACCACGGTTTCGACTTGGCCAGCCTGACGAAGCCGAACAAGCCGAGGCCGTACCTCGAGGGGAGAGACATGGCGTACATCTACCTCTCCCACATCAGCGCCGGCGAGCGTCAGATCTTTGGGTTGTTCTCCACCACCGGTGACCAGGCGCACATCATCATCCAGCAAAAGAGCAAGGAGGGTGGCCAGGATCTGCCCAACATCGCCAAGCTGTACGGGGACTTCCTCGCGCGTCGAAACCGCGAGGCGGCAGATGACTCCAGCTGGCAGGAGTGCTTCCCGTACCAGGAAAAGCTGGCGTTCAAGATCACGCAGGTCACCACGCGCCGCAAGGCCTTCCTCGAGGTGGCGGATGTGGTCAAGAAGATGAAGAAGGACGAGTCCGGGCCGACCATGATGGTGATCCAGTCATCCCAGCGCAACCTCCTCGTGCACGACATCCCGGTCCTGGGCGAATTCCCCGTCCTGCCGCTCCAGTACGACCAGGCTGACAGCTACTTGCCACCCCTGGGCTGGCAGACGGTGGCTGCCCGGCGCCTGGTCAACCACTACCTCAGCCTCGGCTCCTGGATCAACCACCTCACCGCGCTGGCCAAGTACGGGGACGTGCCGGTGTGCAACCTGGAGCGAGACGATCCCCGGTTTCTCATCGACGTCGCATATGCTCGCCGCTTGCAGGCCAACAACGTCGTGCTGTGGTGGTCATCAAGCCCGCGGCCGGACCACGCTGGGTACGAGAAGGATAGCTTGGAAGGACCTCTTGACCAGGTGCAGATGCCGGCCGTGAATAATCCTGGAACCTTTGCCTCTGTCTGCGTCGACCTGGAGGTTCGCAATCTCGCCATCAACACCATCCTGACGTCGTCCCTCATCAACGAACTGGAGGGTGCCGACAGCATCTCGTTCAACCCCGGCGGTGATGGGACTGGGGATGGCAGCGAATCCCTCTTCTCGGACAATGCATTTGCCAACGCCGGCGTGCAAGTCCTCCGGGAGATGGTCAAGTCGTGGTGGGCCGAGGCCTGCAAGGGGTCCGCAATGGCCGACATCATGGTCCAGCACCTTGTCCGCTGGGTCGAGTCGCCGGCCTCGTGTCTGTACGACCGCGCCCTGCACTACTACGTGCAGATGATGAGCCGCAAGGCGCTGCTCCAGCTCATGGCCGACTTCCGCCGGGTGGGCTCGCAGGTCATCTTCGCCAGCCCGAACCGGCTGCTGCTGCAGACGACTAAGTCCGAGGTGGGCAACGCGTACGCGTACGCGCAGTACATCCTCAAGAGCATCAAGGGCAAGCCGCTCTTCCACTTCATCGACCTCGAGATCAAGGAGTACTGGGACTACCTGGTGTGGTACGACGAGTTCAACTACGGCGGCAAGGCGTGCCAGGAGGTGGTGGAGCGCGACGAGCAGGACCTGCAGATGATCATGCACTGGCAGATGGCGACCTTCCTGCCCGTGCGGCTGCAACCCGTCTTCCGCGACTGGGTCGTCGAGTTCATCGAGCTGATGCACGGCATCAAGCGCCCCGCGACGGGGTCGGACCCGACCGCGACGCCGCGCCTCACGCAGCTCCCCGCGCGCCTCAACGCCGGCAACGCCGCCCTGGCCGAAGACGCCCCGGGCCAAATCATCCTCGGCAAGGCCTTCGAAAAACCCCTCAAAAAGGAAATCACCGCTCTCATCGCCACCCAGCAGCGCGAGCTCCTCCACCCGGAGCTCGCAGCAGACTACACCTTCCCCGTCCTCCCAGGCTCGCACCTCGCCCACCTCTCCTCCAACCCCTCCCCCTCCCACTCCAAATCCAAATCCAAATCCTCCGTCTCCCCCTCCAACCCCGTCCTCGAACTCGTCAAGTCCCTCACCCAAATCCTCTCCCTCGACAAAAACATCACCCTCGAAGCCCGCCTCCTCCGGAAAGAACTCCTCGCCCTCTTCGACGTGCGCGAGTTCTCCCGCGACGGCGCCTTCACCAACCCCTCGGCGTCTCTCCGCATCCCCCAGCTCTCCTGCGACCGCTGCACCATGGCGCGCGACCTCGATCTCTGCCGCGACGAGGACCTCCTCCCCTCCACCACTTCCAACAATGACGACGGGAATGGCAAGGGGGAGTGGATGTGGCGGTGTTTATACTGCGAGCACGAATACGACCGGAACGGGGTGGAAGAACGGTTGCTGGCCGAGGTGGAGGCGGTAGTGACGCAATGGGCGGGGCAGGATCTCAAGTGCGAGAAGTGCGGCGCACTGAGGGTGAATGAGTTCATGGAGCACTGTACGTGCAGCGGGGCGTGGCGGGAGAGCGTGGACCGCGCGGAGGTGATGAGGAGATTGGGCGTGTATGGGAATGTGGCAAGGTTTTATGGGTTGAAGATGTTGGGGGATGTGGTGGAGGGGGCTGTGGGGGGGTTGTGAGTATTTGGCTTTTGAGTTTTGTCGTCTAAGGGGTGAGAAGGATGTAATGGGAAGTCAGTGTTTTAGATGAGGTCAATTGAAGTCATGGCGTTTTCTGCTGGTTTAACAAACGATCTCAAATGAGTTGATATGCACAACCTCCCAGAAGGCAAGCAAGAGCGCTTGGGCCAAGATCTATCTGCCTACACTGATCCTCCAACAGTAAACTAAAGGGGCAAGCGTATACATACAGATGCAAACACATCTCGTCAGCTAACCCTTCTGGCCATCAGTACTCTCACAATCTTCGCCCATCATCATTCACCCATGATCAAACTGGTCCAACATTTTCTCCCTGGCGCTCTCATGTCTCTCCACCCACGACTCTCTCTAGGCGTAAACGGCCCAACTATCTCGGCCACAACGATCCTCCTTGATGTTTGCCAAGCTATTGGCTTTCGAGCATCCTTGCGACCCTCCCTACCATGGGTGGTGGCTTCCCAAGGACGAGACAGGGAGAGCACCGCGCTCTGATGCAGCGTGAAGGCTATACCGACGTCACGGAGAATGGGCAATCTGCCCTCCCCCCATATCCCACCAGTCAGTCAGCCACGTTGATAATCCATTCTCTTCATGTTCTTGTCGTTGCCAGTCTCATCAGACGGAACAGCTACCGGAGCTGCTCCTGCCCCCCATATTCGCAGCGGCTTTGCCCCCCTTGGGCACGGCGGGAACGTAGCGCGTGTCGGTCAGCGGCTCGAGGTGCACAAGGTAGAGGATGCGGCAGTGAACCTTTCCGCCGCGGTGTCTGCAGTCTGGGTTCTGGCAGATATGCCCGTGCGTGCAGCCGTCGAGCCTGCAGCCCCCGCGGCGAATGGAGGGCTACGAGAGGGCGAGCGGTTCCAGGCTGAAACTGGGACGCCACCACTAGGTCCCAAAACCAAGGGGAAAAGCACAGTCTGCATCTACCCCTCGCCCTTCTTGGCAGCAGCATCATAGGCTTCCTTTGAAGACACCCCAAAAGATGAGCCACCAGGTATGTATGGTAAGGACCGTTGAATTGCATGAAGCACCCTAAAATAAGGAAAAACAGAGACAGACAATGGAAACAGGAAACCATCTATCGACAACACCTCAACGCCAGAACGACCGCAACCAGAAAGCAGTGGAGGGGAAAATGAAAAAGAGCGATGAAAAACAAAGGAAAACAAAAGACAATACCCTCGACCCGACCCGACCCAGCAACCCCTACATCATCGCAACAGCACAACCAACCACCACAGCCAGCACAGCGCTCGCAACCCCCTGCAGCCCTCCAACCCGTCCAACCACCGCGCCAGCACCGCTTTTCTCAGTCCCATTCCCCGCGGCCGCCGTCTCTCCCTTCCCCTCCTTGCTCTTCGCCGCTGTCTTCCCATCGTCATACACGGCAAACACAATCTTGCGCATTACCGTCCCATACGTCGCGTTGTTCTTGTCCTCCGTGATCGCCTTGCAAATATCGAGCACCTTGCCCTCGTCGTACTCCTTCTCCCCGCAGCCCTCGATCGTCGTGTTGGCGAAGCACTTCTTGGTCTCGTCCTCCCAGACCTGCCCAACAGCGCCATCCCCCTCCTTGGAGCACCCACAGTTCTTCTCCAGCGCGCAGTCCAGCTCGAAGAAGCCCTCGCGCACGCACCCCCGCATGCACGGGGACAGCTCCTCGACCATGGCGACGGGGTTGCCGAAGAGGCCCTTGACTTTGTCCGTCAGGCCGCGCGGGGCATTGGCATGGGGAGAGTTGGCGGCGGCGGTCACGGCGGGGAGGAGGAGGAGGAGGGCGTGGGTGAGCGCGAGCTGCATTGTGGAAAGGAAGTTGGCGGTTGATGTGGAGTGAAGTGGCAAAAGGGGATCTGAGAAACGGTGTTCTTGCTGCAAAGATGCGCGAATAGATGGTTGTGAATGTCGAATCGTCTGATGAAGATGAGATGGGAGGCATGGATTGTGGCGATCAACTGATCTTCTTATAGAACCTCCGAGGGCATCAATCTCCAACACCATCTCCCAAAAACACCAACCACGATGCAACTCAAAACTCAACAAGCCCATCACTGTGGCACCGCCAGGAGTTGCGTGCTTCAGACGGAGCCGTTGACCAGACTGGCCCTCCCCCTGGGCTCGCCAGAGTCTTCACCGTCAGGCCAGCCGAGAAACAAACAAAGAACCATCGGACGCCCCTGAAACCTCCCCAGCCGTCCAGATCCCCCAACGTAGAGCTAGCAAGGCCCGGACCGACCAGCCCCGGCCAGGGTCCGTACCTGGCGTGAGGCAAGCCAAGCGAAACAAGAACGACCACCGCCGCCGCCGCCCCCAACCAGGCCCGGGTGCCCGGCCGGCCGGGTCCATCCCCGCCGTCTGATGGTGAGGGCCAGGGGGCAGCTATTTTGAGCCAGCCAACCAGCACCCGCCGCTTCGCTGGGCCGCAGAGAAAACGGCAAGTGGTCTGTGCATATATGCCCCGTATGTCGTATGTGGCGGGGTCAGGGCAACAGAATACAACCCTAACCCTAATACTGGATAAAACACGAAAATCTCACACGCAATAGCAAACGCACATCCCCTTCCATTTGAAACAAAAGCTGCATATTCCTATTTCCCAAAACTCCAAACGCCCATACGGGTATTATCCTTTCCCTAAACCCCAACCAACCCAACCAACCCAACCAACCCTTCAAGCATCAGCATCCCAGCATCCATCTCAACCCGCACCCTGATGCTCCAAATCCTGGGAAACCCCCGCTTGTCCAACCCCCTCACCCTTTTCACCATCCTCCTCCTCCTCCTCTTCCTCCTCTTCCTCCTCCTCCTGCTTTCCATCCTCAGGCTCGTGTATCGATCCCCGGCAAGACTTGGGCCGCTCGCCCGGCGCTATGTCCACGACGATGATCTCGCCCGCCGGCTCCATGTAACAAGCGACTGCCTCCGTTTCTTGGCTTGCCGACTCGTATGAGGGTCTTTTGTCGTCCACTTTTTGCGCTTGTGCAGTTGTCAAGTCCTTTGAGGTCGTGCAGCTGCCGTTTGTGTCGAGGGCCTCCTCTGGTCTTTCCGTCGACGAGTCTTGTGGCAGGTTCGTGCTGTTTGCTTCTTCGTCTTGCTCCTTCTCCTCGACCCGTGTGTTTTGTGACACTGCTGGTGTGCTGTCACGCTCGTCCTGCTCTTGTTCCGTCTCCCACTGTGAGTCTTTTGACGTCGTACACATGCTGTTTGTCCCGTCATCCTCCCGTTTCTTCTTCCCCTGCCAATCCTGTGAGGGCTGGGAAGCGGCGTAAGTGCTCTCGCTGTCGTGAGTCGAGGCCGCCCGGCTGTACATGGGCGAGCTCTTGGCAATTTGTGGGAGGCAGTTGGCCGTCGTCATGTCCGCCTGGCAATGACCCTCGGGAACGGTCGACACGGACGGGGCGCCCGTGGAGGGCGGCAATGGGTTTCGGGCCCCCTTGAGTCGGAACTTCGTCTCGAGGAGCTTGTCCATGCTGTATCGTCGAATAATGAGGCTGATGACGAATGAGGCGATCGCAGCACCCGTGATGGTCCAGAACACTCCGCGGAAGCCAGCAAGGTCTAAGAGCTGCGTTAATTCTGTGATTGGGAATGGTGTCGTGTGCGGGATAAACTTACAACCACTGATCGTCGCCACACGTTGGGGGTCGTCTGGATCCATCTGGGCCAGATTTTTGACGTATGCCTCGGCGTCGTGCGCAATAGCGGCTGGCAGACCCAGCTTGTTGAGCTTCTTGAGCATGACATTCTGAAACACGGTACCTCCGATGGCCACGCCAATGGCCATGCCCAGGGTCCGCATGAATGCGTACATGGCCGCGGCACGATCGGCGTCCTCGACGTGGCTAACGGCCTGGATTCCGATGTTGACGCTGGTGAGGAGCATCCCGTGTCCGATGCCGAAAACAGCCAGGATGACAGCCCAGATGGCTGTCCTTGTATGCGTATCCATCAGCACAAGGAGGCCGCAGCCGACCGAGGTAATCGCCCATCCGCTCCAAATTGCCCATCTGTAGCGGCCAATCCGGGTCGTGACGAGCGAAATAATGATACTGCTCGGGAGAAGGAAGCAAGTGACGGGGAAGATATCCAGCCCCGAGTTTGTGGGGGATTTGAATCGGATGGCTGTAAAGAAGAATGGGATGTAGTAGAGAGCACAAAAGAGCTGCACGCGGGTGGTTGCGGTCAGCAGAAAGAAATCGTGGCACAGATGAGAGGAGAGCCCACGATAAATCCTTGGAACAGCGCGCAGGCATACGTCGCCAGGGCCGAGACCGAGTTGAACAGCGACGGCCGGAGGAACGGCTCCTGGGCGCCATGCTTCTCCCAGATGACTGAGACAATGACAGCGATAATGCCAACCACCATGGGCGCGATTGCTTGGGCGCTCTTCCACGCAAACTGGATGCCCGCCCAGGATATGCCGATCAGGAAACTTGTCATGCCGCCGATGAAGAAAAGGCCGCCCACCCAATCAACGCGAGAGAGTTTGGACATGAGCGACGACTTGGAGGTGGTAAGCTTGATGTAGATGGGGATCAAGACGAGCCCAATGGCGCAGAATGGAAACTGTAGAGAACGTTCCTGTCAGCTTGGTCCGTTCCCGTTCCCGTCCCCGAATCGTAGTTCCTCACATTCAGGTAAAAGCACCAGGCCCACGTCGCGTGCTCGACAAACAGCCCCCCGATCAACGGGCCGAGAACGCTGCCTAGCGCCCACGCTCCTAGAACAAACGAAAAGTATTTCGGCCGCTGGCGGAGCGGGACGATATCCGCAAAAATGACCTGACCCATGGTGATGATCCCCCCACCACCAATGCCCTGGATCGACCGGCCGACGAAAAAGACGGGAAAGTTCTTGGCGATGGGCGCGCAGAGGATGGTGCCGAGGGTGAAGAGGAAGACGGACGAGACGAGCAGCTCCTTTCGCCCAAAGATGTCGGAGAGGGCGGCGATGAATGGCTGGCACACGGCACACGACAAAAGGTACGATGTCCCGGCCCAGAAGGCGTCGGTCGCGGTGCCCCCGAGGTCTACCGCTAATGCCTGCGTACATAAACTCTGTTAGTCCATGACTCCGCGCGCCGATATCAGGTCGTCACTTACCGGCAACACCGACACCAGGATGGTGGCATCGAGGGCCACCATCAGCGAGATGATGGCCAGCGTGGCCATGACGGCGTATTCCTTCTTCCCCGGCGCCCACTCGGCGTCGGGAGCCGGTCCCTTTTCCAAGCGGCTGCCTTCCATGCTGGAGATCTCCGTTCGTTGGTCTGTCGCTACATTTTGTCGCTGTGGCGTTGTCATGGTGGTCGATACGTACGGTTCTGTTCCTTCTTGAGAAGCCTTGCAATGGGCTGCAGCGGAGTGATGTCGGGCAAATTGCACGAAACTCAGCAAGACGAAAAGAAGGCGACCAGAGGAAGCAGCGAGCGAGACCGGGCACGGGACGAGGAAGAGAGGCGCGCCCGGTCAACCCTCATTGCCCAGTGCACGGTTCGCATCCCAACATTGTGAGAACAGGGCGCGACTGAGTTCCATCATCGGTCTCTTGGCAGCTTGGTGGCTCGGAGATTCAGGACGAATATTCCAAATCTTGGGTAAGATGCTCCATGACCGAGGTCAGTGTTGAAACTGAATGTAGATTATACACCTTGGGAGGGGGCCGGGCGATGCACGTGCTCGCCTTGAGTAGGCATCAAGGCCGCGAAACGAGGTGCAGCACGCAGGATCCATCGCAGCATGATGGATGCCTCGGGTCAAACACCCGACCGAACGCGAGCTGGGGCCTGCCTTAAGGCACCCACGGATATCTGCTCGCCGTGGGCATGATAGGTGCACCGAGGAACACAAACATCTCCCAGGAATAAGACGGAAATTGAAATCGAACCTAGAAACCCCCAAGATTCTTTTTCGCAGCTCGCGGGTTAGGTATCCCCTGCGCGCTGAGAGATCATGATGTCATCCGCCGATCTACTTTGGAGTTGACCTCCCCTCATGAGATCAAAGAGATCCAATCGCCTCCTTCCCGATCCCTAAACTCAGAATATCATGTCTTCTGATGAAAACCAAGATGCCTCTGCAACACCGATCCACGTAAACAGTGCCACGCCAGCCCGACGCGCCGGATGCGCAGACAAGCAGTACGCAGCAGGGAGGTTCCATGCCACCCAGGGGCGCCAGTCACGGGCATGCAGAATGCTGCGGTTCAAAGTACGCCACCCGGACCGTAGAGATTATGGAGTTCCATCATTATCTCGCTCGCGTTGGGCCTCGGGTAACAGTTACACTCGGGTGGCCGCATTCCAGCTCGGAAGATAGTGCCCATCATTCGCAGCAATGACCTTAACGAATCTCACCCCGGCCACAAGCCGTTTTCTCACTTGTGCTGGATAACCTCAATCTCAGGGACCAGGAAGAACCCAGAAAAGGTGGGGATGGCCATTATACCATGCGAGCCTCGTAGCGTACCATATTAGAATCCATACCTTGCTGCGCGCAGCGCTTGTCCGCCCACATCGGATTCGGCGTGACGACATATCGGACTTCATTTCACACTGCTTCCAGGGCAACCTCCATTGTACGTTCGGGGCGCACTGGGGAAGCCCAAACCATATATTAGGCGCCAAAAACGTCACGGCACGATGTGGTTGATGACACAGTCCCCCAATTCGTCATCACAATGCTCACCACTTCCCTCCCTGTAGTCCTCTCGTTGACTGCTGCAGGTCTTGTCTTGTTCAGAGTCATCGTCAGATTCCGCGTTTCCCGCCGCAATGCCGCAAAAGCAAAGGCACTCAAGTGCGAGGAGTTGCCATTTGAGCGTAACCGCTGGCCCCTGGGCATCGACAACCTGCTGCGCACCCTGGCTGCTGATCGAGAGAAGTGCTTCCCAGAGGATATGATTGAGAGGTTCAAGGCACTGAAGACGAGCATAGAGGTTCTCGGTGCGTGTAGAGGAACCCCGGCTGGAGTTTGTATCTTGACGGGCACGGCTGATGACTTGTTGGACGCCAAAAGGAACAAGGAATCTCCGTACAGGGGATCCAAAGAACATCCAGGCCATTCTCGCGACCCAGTTTGCCGATTTGGGTAGGAACAGCACCCGCTAGCCTCGCCATGGTAGTAGAAGAACAGTCATTAACAGCTCCATGAGACCTGGGCCCGAACAGGCGTGGTGCCTTCTTGCCCTTGCTCCGTCATGGGATCTTCACAGCTGACGGCGATGCGTGGAAACATTCACGGGTAGCTTCATCTCCTTCCAGCGCATCATCATCCTGCGAGGTACCACTAACCCGAGGACACGAGTGTAGGCCTTGATCCGCCCCCAGTTCACCAGAGACCAGGTCAGTGACCTCGATCTGGAAGAGCGCCATGTCCAGAACATGATGAGCCTGCTCGAGCCCCTGATCGGACCCGACGGCTGGACCCCGGCCATCGACCTCCTCCCCTACTTCTTCCGCCTTGCGTTGGACTCGGCCACCGAGTTCCTCTTTGGCGAGTCCGTCAACAGTCAGCTGCAGCACCTGCCCAGCCACCACAACAGCAGCAGCGACAAGATCGGGAGCCTTGAGGCCCAGTTCGCGCCGGCTTTTGACACCGCCCAGCGCGCCCTCGCGACCCGCCGCCGCTTCATGGACAAGCACTGGGTGTATGACACGCGCGGGTTCCGCGAGCCGTGCCGCATCGTGCACGAGTTTGTCGACCACTTTGTGCAGCTCGCGCTGTCCAAGGGGCAGAGGCCTGATCAGAAAGAGAAGGACGCCGAAGCAGCGGGGGATAAGGGGAGGTACATCTTCCTCGACGCCCTCGCTGCGCACACCCAGGACCCTACCGAGCTCCGCTCCGAGCTGCTGCACATTCTGCTCGCCACCCGCGACACCACCGCCTCACCCCTCGGCTGGAGTAAGCATCCCCCAACTCCCTTTCCGTACCCCTTTCCCTCCCCCTTTCCCTCCCCCTTCGTATCCTTGACTAATCCTTCCTTCCAGTCTTCCACCTCCTCTCGACCCACCCCACACCTACCTCCCCCTCCGCACCACCATCCTATCCCACTTCGGCCCCTACGCCTCCCCCGCCCCCATAATCTTCTCAACCCTCAAATCCTACGCTCGGTTGCAACACGTCGCGGCGGAAACCGTACGCCTCTTCCCGCCCGTGCCCTTCAACTCCCGCTACGCAAACAAAGATACCACTTTGCGAAGGGATGGCGGGAAAGATGGGATGACCCCGGTGTTTGTGCCCAAGGGGTCGTCGGTGGATTATAGCGTGCATGTGATGCAGCGGAGGGAGGAGGTTTGGGGGGGTGATGCGGGGGGGAGGCCGGGAAGGTGGGGGGAGGAGCGGGTAGGAGAGGGTGGGGGATGGGGGTGTGTACCTGTGAGTGTTTCTTACTTTTCTTTTAGGGTGGTGTCTGGTTGTGTCCGGGTTGGCGGTTATGTTTCTGGATGGAGGGGAGACAGGTTGGGGGTGGATGTGATGTTGACGTGGGCAGTTCAACCGCGGCCCGAGAGTCTGTGTCGAGCAGCAAGTTCGCGTTTGACCGAGGCGTGCTATGTGACGGCGAGGCTGGTGCAGAGGTTCGACAAGATTGAGCGCATGATGGAGGAGGGCGAGAGGGTGCGGCATAACCTGACCTTGACCAACACCATTGGGAATGGGGTCAAGGTGAGGTTGTATGCGGCGGAGGGGTGAGGGCGGAGGTGTGGTGATGCGGGTTTCGTTGGGTTGGGATGGACGGTTGACCGGTATGCTCAAGCGGTTATCGAAATTTATTTCTTGTCCTGTCCTTAGATGGTGTTTTGAGGTGAGGTGGCTTGGGGAAAATATCCAGGGTTGGGTGTGAGCCCCAGGGTTGGCTGTGGGCACGGTCTGATCGTTTCGGCCTTGAGCCACTTCAGCCACAACCAACTTTTGCCCGCATTTATAAACTGCCTGTACGCGGGAGAAAGCAACACCAACCCGGTATTTTGGAGTGCCTCTCTCCCAAATAGAGTCAGTGCCCTCCAGATTGGTTGTATTGGCTGGCCGCTACCAGGGGCCGACAACTCCCTGTGATACGTCACAGCACCGCTGACGTCACACGACAACAATCAACACCCCCTTGGTGTAGCATGATGGAACGAATTGCGGGATATACGAGGATTGCCACTGAGGGATTTCTACTAAGATCAGTTCGCTGTTCCGTGATCTGCCGATCGTGTCATACCTGGGGCGATAACTGGGGGTTGAGCAGCTCATGTTGACTCCATGATGGGCTACGGCAAGGACGTCGGTATCATTCCGAACATCTGTCAGGACATGTTTAGGAGGACGGTAAGGACGCAGTGTCTGCCTTCAATCATGTGAGCAATGCGGTGGTGATGGTGGTGGTGGTGGTGGTGGTGGTGAGAGAAAAGAATTGGGACACTGCACACTCACAAGGTCCCTGAAGCTGGCAGATGGTTGAAGCATGAGATACTGGAGAGCGACTCAGCCCAGTCGGGGAGCCGGTCGTTGGGCCATCCCAAAACCGCGCTGGCGCGGGAGAGGAGACAAAATGGATCCATATTCCCGCCATGCGAATGTACAATGCCAACTCCTAGAAATACAAATCGCCGCCGTCATCCCAGACATCATACACAAATCGTAACCATCCTTTACCCCCACCCCTCGCGCCAAACCAGACCTTCAGAACTCCCTGCCCCATCCCCCGCCTTATGCAAGCGTCCTCTTCTGGCTGCTATCCCTCGCTGGCCACTGCTGATTAACGCTTGGCGCGTACGACGACGTGCCATTGCCGGTCCTAAACGACGAGGCATCGTCGAACGGGTTGAGGTGGCCGTTGGACTGGCTGGGCTGGTACCTCGGCTCGGTGCCGCCTTGGAGGGGGTCGCGCGACCGCCGGCCGTAGGGGTTGGGCGAGCCGTCCTGCGACTTCATGTCGTCGTCTATGCGCGGCTTCCGCGCGCCCGCCACGTCGTCGAGGCCGTAGTCGGACATCTGGAAGCGCTCGTCCATGTCCTCGCGCCGGTCGCGGCGCTTGCGCCGGAGGTGGAGGATGAAGAGGACGGTGCAGGTCGCGACTAGAATCACGCCGCTGAGAGTCGGTTAGAGGAGGCCTCCGCGGTGGAGAGAGAGGGGGGTATGTGTGGGGTGAGACCTACAGAACAACACCGACAATAATCCAGGTGACTGCTGACGAGGAGATGCTCGGCTTTTCGCAGAAGTCAACGCCGGGCTGCGGGTTGCAGTTCTTGTCCTCGCGGCTGACGAGCATGGCTACGGCGCGCCTGAGATGTGTCGCAAACGAATGTGCTGACGTGGAAGCGGCGGCGACCGCCCGAGGTCCTGTTTCTCTCGCCATTGCTGTCGTGTGCTGGCCTGCGTTGCCGTCGTCGGTCGCCCACTCGCCCGCTTGTCTAGACGGCGACTTGATTCTCGACCCCTCTGCAATTCGCGGATGGGACTCGGGTCGGCCAATGTGGTATCGTATGGATTAAATGAGAGATCGGTGGAGCCGAGGACGAGCGCGTGGTCTGTGGGGTTTGCGTATTTTTATTCACTTCTGCCTGGCCTGGGTGGGCTCGTCGGGTCGCGCCGAGGTTGGATGAATGTCGCTGCCAGGAAATTCTTCAGGTTGGCATGCCAACAAGGCGGGTATGAGGATTGAGGCTTGCTCCTCTGGGCTGGATGGTCGAGGGGTCGATTTCGGGTCGCCTGGCGGCCGTTCAATGCGAGGATTGCGTTGATTTTTTGAGATTACTAGGCACAGAGCGGAGAGAATCCTGCGTCGGGGGAAGGGGGACCGCGAGGCGACAAACGGGCGAGAGTTAATTAACCTCCTGAATCGCGAATTCAGGCGGGTGACGTTGCCGGGGGAGGGCGCCAGGCAGGGGCCCGCCAGGGACGCGGCAGGGGTGCAGCGGACCCCAATGCGCCCAGCGTGTCAAGGGACATCAGGGACATTTGCCATGGCTGCCGAATGCGGCGTCGACCGTCCGTTGGCCAATCCAGACGCGAGGGCCCGCTTCGACTGCACCAGCAACTTCGCAGCACTTTCCTGTTTTCACGTTTAGACAGATGTGTGAGAGGGTGGGGGATTGATCTGGCTGGCGTTTTTTTCTGCGATCGGGGGTCCTGGGATCTGATCCAAGGCAGCGGCAGGTCGTGGCAATCGGCTAGATGCATGGGATGCGTTTTCAAGTATAGCTATTTTCTTACCGTGACACCGCCCTACGTCATGGCATCCATGGATGCTCTGATAGGCTTGGGGGCCTCTTGTTCGTCGACATGTGTGGATCCCTTCTCCAGAGAAGACACCAAAGGCATGGAGGAGAACCCTACCAACCGCAGAACAGCTCCGCTTGCCAGATCAAGCATCGACATCTGACACATCTGCATTCCTGGCTCAGAACCTCGATTTCCTTGTCCGATGGAGCGAGCGTCCGTCCACCTGTGCCAGAATGTATCCCATGGCACTCGGGCATTTCGCGGTCCATCACCGGGCCGTTGAAGGGAACCGAACGAGTGGGTATCGATGGATGAATGGAGGCTGATGGTGGGCGAAGCGGAGTTGCGGTCATTGGCTCATTCCGCAGTCTCGGGATCGGGATGCGACGATCTGGTTTCGAGTTTCGAGAACACCAAACCCGGGCCACGCTGCTGGGATCTCGCAGCTGGTCACCGCTGGTTGCTGCCCCCCATTGCCGCCGACCCATTCAAGCAGCCCACGAGGCCCAATTTTTGGAGGCAGCGGCAGGAACCAACCCAGGCACGCGCGAGAGGCAGGCTGGGTCTCATCACAGCCAGATGAGGGAATGAGGAGGGGTAGATTGCTTGGCCCGTGCGTCGCCGACCTGCCAGGCCCAATTTGGACCCGTGTTTTTCCTTTGCCCGCAAAGTTCCAGCTCATCATCTGATCCATCACCTTATTGGCCGCTGCTTGTGAGTTGGAGAGGCTCGCCACACATTTGCTGCGGCAGTATTTACACCCAGACCGCTCCCTCCAACAGCAACCCCTCCAAAGGCACCGTCCAGCCCACGCACTCTCGGGCCCCTTCACCCCTCCACCCCGCGATCCCTCGATCCCTCGACCCCTCCAGCGCCATCATGTCGGGAAACCCGGGGACAATGCGAGGCACGCCGGGCCGCAGCCAGGGGCGCGGCACCGTCCCGTTCGCCAATAGCCCTGGCAGCTCCGGGATTCCTCGCCCCGTCCTCGAGAATGCCCCCACGGGCAGCGGCACCAGCGAGGTTGGCGCCTCGGCCGTCAGTGCCAGCCGCCAGAAACAGTCCAAGAGGGATGAGGTGCGTTCTGTCTTGTCTGCGTTCTGCGCTCTGCTCCCGCTACCCCTCCCCCGCCACGCATATATCGGGCCGAAATCCTGACTGGGTTGTGTTATCTGTGTGTAGGCCATCCGCCGCAAGATGGAGAGCGACCTCTCCAAAAAGAAGCACCTCTCGGGCCGCGCCCGGCAGTCCCGCAAGGCGCCGCCGGGCACCGTCCTCGCCCTCAAGCCGAGTCAGGCCCTGCAGATTAAGCCCCAGACCAGCGTCGCCGAGGCCGCCCAACTCATGGCCGCCAAGCGCGAGGACTGCGTGCTGGTCACCGACGACGACGACCGCATTGCCGGCATCTTCACCGCCAAGGATCTTGCCTTCCGCGTCGTTGCTGCGGGGCTCAAGCCGACCAACGTCACCATCGCCGATATCATGACCAAGAACCCCCTGTGCGCCAGGACAGACACCAGCGCCACCGATGCACTCGACCTCATGGTCCGCAAGGGCTTCCGCCACCTGCCCGTCATGGACGAGAACCAGGACATCTCGGGTGTCCTCGATATCACAAAGTGCTTCTACGATGCCATGGAGAAGCTGGAGCGCGCCTATTCCTCGTCGAGGCGACTATACGACGCCCTCGAGGGTGTGCAGTCGGAGCTCGGCACCAGCCAGCCCCAGCAGATTATCCAATATGTCGAGGCGCTCCGCTCCAAGATGTCGGGCCCCACTCTCGAGTCGGTGCTTAACGGCCTGCCCCCCACCACGGTGAGCGTGCGGACGTCGGTCAAGGAGGCGGCCCAGATGATGAAGGAGAACCACACCACGGCGGTTCTGGTCCAGGACCAGGGTGCCATTACGGGCATTTTCACGAGCAAGGACGTCGTCCTCCGTGTGATCGCCCCTGGCCTTGACCCGGCGACCTGCAGCGTCGTCCGCGTCATGACCCCCCACCCCGACTTTGCCCCTATGGATATGAGCATTCAGGCGGCTCTGCGCAAGATGCATGGTGCGTGCTGAAAGTGTGAGCGTGCGTAGCAGATCGACAAGCTAACTGTAACCAGACGGCCACTACCTGAACCTGCCCGTAATGAACGACGGCGGCGAGATTGTCGGCATGGTCGACGTCTTGAAACTCACATACGCAACGCTAGAGCAGATCAACACCATGGGCACCTCGGACAGCGAGGGTCCTGCGTGGAACAAGTTCTGGCTGTCTCTCGACCACGAGACCGAGTCCATGGTTTCGGGAGACGGGTCGCACCATCACGCGGGGCACGGGTCTAGGTCCCTGATGTCTCCCGACATGAGCCGCAACGAGCGCCACGTCACCGATAGTCTCGCGCCGGGCGACTCGGCCAGCCACGCGGGCGTCGAGTCGCCCCCGCACAGCGCCGTCGGCCATTCGCCCGAGCTCCCCCCCAGCGAGATCCCCTTCCCCTTCAAGTTCAAGGCGCCCAGCGGCCGCGTACACAGGCTGCAGGTCACGGCCGCGCACGGCATGGCCGAGTTCGTGGCAAACGTGACGGCCAAGCTCGGCGCCGAGGTCGAAGCCATCGGTGGCGCCCCCACCGTCGAGGAGGGTAGCCTCTCGGGCGGGTACGCGCTGAGCTACCTGGACGATGAGGGCGACTCGGTGTCCATCACGACGGACCAGGACCTGCTCGAGGCCATCGTGCTGGCGCGCCACGGCCGCCGCGAGAAGGTCGACCTGTTCGTGCACGACCCCAAGGAGCCGCCCGTCGCTCCCGCGGCGGCCGCCCCCGCCCCCGAGCAGGCGGTGCTGCCGACCCCGCCGGCGTCGTCGGTCATCCGCGATCGCAGGAAGGCGGTCGATGATGATGAGGACGAGGACGAGGAGTCGGACGAGGAGGAGGCGCATGCCCGCCGGGGCAGGCACGCGCGCACGCGGACGGCGCACCCGCCTGATCAGATCGTCGCGGGTGTCCCTAACGAGCTGCTCCTCCCCGGCGCCATTGCCATGCTGGCGGTGGTGATCATGGGCGTGTTTACCATCTCGAGGATGTCGAGCCGGTAAGCGGGTGTGGTGAGTGTAGGGAGGAGTGTGTTTATCTGGGGTGGCAATGGAGAAGTGATGGAGGAGGAAAATGCACAGGTGAAGGGGAGGGCACGGGGCAGGCGTAAGTTGTAGACTTTTTGTATCCAGGCTTCATGAACTAGCTGTTGATTCGATAGACCATGTAACACGCACTGGCCCATGTGTGTGTCTCGTGTCCGTGGCCCCACATCGGCATGGTCCTGCAATGTCTCTGGGTCGGGGAGGTTGACATGGGTTTGCGTAGCTTGGCCTGAGGGGATCGCACGACGTGAGAATTGGGATGGTTTGAGAGGCATGTTGGGGGCAGTTGAACCTGGAAATATCCTTGCTGTCTGGTTTATATGAGTACAATGTCTTTCAGCCCTACCCACCGTTTCATTTTTGGAGTTGACTACCTAGGTAAGGCCTTATACCACTGAGATCAAATACTTGGTCAATCTCTCGAGCCGAGCTTGAGGGAGGGTTGGAAGGTTGGGTGGGGCCAGCAATCGCTCGGTCTTGGCAGAGCTGCATGGATTCCCGCACAGACCACCTGGTTGGTCGACAGCGTCGAGAAAAGTTGCTCGGCTCATCCTCGACACGCCTGCTCGCTTGCCCAGCCATGCCTTCAACCCCAGCCAGCCGACCATGATCTTGAGGAACCTGGGTCTGCGGCACGGTAAGCTGCCCCGATCCCGACTAGTATCACGACGCCCGCTAATTGACCCTGCACGACAGCCCGCCGGGCCCTGGCAGCCGCCGCAGCGACGACGACGCCATCTACATGCCTCCGAACCCTCTCGAGCTCGGCGACCCGGCCGAGAGCGGCCCCGACGACCTTTGCTGAGCCCACCCTGGAGGGCCAACAACCGCCCGCCGACACTCCAGCCTCCCGCGTCGCCGCCCAGGCCGAGGAGAACGAGGGCATCGCCAACTTCACCGAGCGGTGGCGCCAGCAGGAGCTGACGCGGCCGATCGGCTCGCGCGTCAGGAAGCCGCGGTACCAGGAGGACGCGCTGCTGCGGGACCCGCCGCAGGACGTGACGCTCGAAATGCTCATGGCGGCGCAGACGCACATGGGCCACCACATGTCGCAGTGGAACCCGGCGAACCAACGGTACATCACGGGCGTGCGCGAGGACATCCACATCATCGGGCTCGAGACGACGGCCGAGTACCTGCGGCGGGCGGCGCGCGTGGTGGAGGAGGTGGCGTACGCGGGCGGGCTGATCCTGTTTGTCGGCACGCGCCGCCACCACCTGGCCATCGTGGAGCGGGCGGCAGAGCTCGCGGGCGGGTGCCACCTGTTCCAGAAGTGGACGCCGGGCGCCATCACGAACCGGGACGTGATCCTGGCTAACTCAGCGCTGGAGATTGTGGACGCCCGGGACGAGCCGCTCGGCGGGTTCGAGGACCACCTGCGCGACCGCCGGCCGGCGAAGCCCGACCTGGTCGTCTGCCTCAACCCGGTGGAGAACGGGACGATGCTGCACGAGTGCGCGGTCGAGATGGTCCCGACGATCGGCATCATAGACACGGACGCCGACCCGACCAGCGTGACGTACCAGATCCCCGCCAACGATGACAGGTGAGCCTTTCCCCCCCTCTTCCCCCCTCCACTTCAAGGCGACTTGGAAGCTGACATGTTTGGATGGTTGACAGTCTGCGATCCGTTACCATCATTGCGGGTATGCTCGGCCGGGCCGGCGAGCGGGGGCAGAAGCGGAGATTGGAGGCGGCCCGGAAGGGCGAAGTCACCTGGCTGACGCCCTCCGACGTCTTACGATTCATGGAAGGCCAGGCGCGCGCTCGCCATGAGACGGACGAGAAGAAGCAGGCGGGCGCTAAGAGCAAGCTGGAGGAGAAGCCGCTGCAGAGAGAGGACTTTATGACAGACGAGGAGCTGATGCGGGAGATGACGGATGGGCCGATCGTCTCCAAGGTGGAGTGAGAGGGCCTGTGTGTACTATATTGCTATAACTACCTACCTAGACTTTGTTGTTGGCTGTACTCGGTGTATCCTGGGTTGGTGAGTTGCTCTGTCGGTGTTGACCGCTTTTGGATGGCCTGCCTCCTCGACACCGTGAGTTAGTGCGCTTGCCAGGCCAGCCCACCAGCCCCGCCATACCCCGCCTGATGACTCAGCCGTTCCACGCCCCTCCCTTGCCCTCTGGCCGAGAATTCGCGCTCTTGTTCTGTCCTGGAGCACAAATCATCACCACGAACATTTCAGCACAGCAACGCGGTCCTGGCAGGCACGTCACTGCATCACGCCACAACCCGAACTTGCCCTGATTGGTGTGCCTTGCGCCGGCGCCCAGGTTCCTGGATCTGCCCGCGCCTGAATCGCGCACAGCACAGCACCAGGCCGGGTCGGACCGGGGACGCAAGGCTGCCGAGCTGGATACAGCCTGCGACATTCATTTGTTGTGGGGGATTTGAAGCCGGCGGGAGCAAAGGGAGGAGAACGGCATAGTCGCTGCCAGCCAGCCAGTCCGTTGTTAGTCGGAGGTACGGCCACCTCTCGTGTCCCTAGTCGTCACCATGTCCTCTTAGGGTGGGAGTACTTCGATGGTCCATATCCATTCAGATCAGCTCCATGTCCACATCCACGTCGATGCACTGGCTGATCAACCACAATGTAGGGACCTGTCCAGTCTCTCTCCCTCTGCCCTCGCTGCCCTCTTGCCACTCCGTGACGCCCTGGTTGTGTGCCCTGCATCACCGTCACATCGTGCATCTCCCCTGCGCGGGTCGGCCCGGCCAGCTGCCGCCAAGAGAACGAGATGCCGGCTATCCTCGACGATCCGGCGGCCCCAACCATCTTCCGGGTCTCGGGCGATCCTCCCTACCCCGACCCCACCCACCCGGCCGTGCCGCCCACCATCGTGCCGCGCCATGTGACGCTCCGTGACCGCCAGACGGCCGCCACCGTCGTGCCCTTCGCGTCCCCCGACCAGGTGCCCCCCTCGCTGCTCTACTACCTCCACGACCAGTTCAACAAGGAGATCGAGGGCGGCGATACGTACCCGATGCTGGAGCCTATGCCCGTCGACAAGTTCGCCGCCTACTGGTTCCAGAACTTTGGCGGTATCATGCTGCTCGGCCACATCGAGAGCGCCGCCGACGTGGTCGAGGGCCAGGACTGGTCCAAGGAGTGCCTCGGCACCTTCTACATCAAGCCCAACTACCCCGGCCGCAGCAGCCACATCTGCAACGCCGGCTTCATCGTCACCGACGCCTCGCGCAATCGCGGCGTCGGCCGCCTGATGGGCGAGACGTACCTCGAGTGGGCCCCCAAGCTAGGCTACAAGTATACCGTCTTCAACCTCGTCTACGAGACCAACGTGGCCTCGTGCAAGATCTGGGACGGCCTGGGCTTCAAGCGCATCGGCCGCGTCAAGGGCGCCGGCAACCTCAAGAGCCACCCGGACCGTCTGGTCGACGCCATCATCTACGGCCGCGACCTCGGCGACGCGGCCGGCGGCCCCGGCAACGAGGAACTTGTGAGTGAAGAGCGTTTCGACAAGATCAAGTTCTACCTCAAGTACGGCCGCTACCCCAACGGCGCTGACCGAGCCGAGAAAAGCAGGCTGCGTAGCGCTGCTACCCACTACAAGCTCCTGGACGGCGACGTTCTGATGCTCAAGGACAAGGAGGTCATCTCGGACCCCCAGCGCCAGTACGAGATTGCGCGGGGAGTCCACAACCAGGTCCACGGCGGCATCAACAAGACCACCGCCACCATCGCGGAGCGTTACCACTGGAGCCGCATCAAGGAGACCGTCTCGGATGTCATCCGGAACTGCTCCGAGTGTAAAGACACGAGCAAGGCGTCTACATCGGCCGCCGCCTCCCAGGGACACCAGCAGCTGCCCGCCGCCCCAGCCGCCGTCCCGCCCAATGGCCTGAAACGGCCCAACCCTGCCGGCGCACCCATGTCTGCCTCGAAGCGCGCGTCGCCGAGCCCGTCCGCCGGGGGACCCGACCTCGACCTCACCGCCGCGGCGCAGCGGCCGGCAGTCGCGGAACCGTCCCACCTCTCCCAGTTCACCGTCCCCTCGCACCATCAATTCGCCGACCCCAGCGCCATCTCCATCCTGCCACCCCAAACCCACCACGCCCTCCCCCCAACCGACACAACCATGGCCGGCCACAACGCCCTCCCCCACCGCGAGCCCCACAACCCCATGCTGCAAGACACCTCCCACGGCCCGCTGCACCCTCACCATCGCGCCTCCCCCGCGCACCACCCCGTCTCCCTCCCCTCCCTGACCCCCGTCGATGTCGTCCCCGACTACCAACCCATCGACCCGCAAATCATCGCGCAGTCCTCCCCGACCGTCTCCCACGCCCACCTCCACCACCACCACCACCACCCCCTCCACCACCACTACCACCACCGCCCGCCCCCCGACCCCACC